>OZ024750.1:77500-127500 GCA_964016885.1 Eledone cirrhosa | reverse complement strand
GCTAATATAAACAATGATGTATGTATTTTCCAGCAGAGACAGTCATATATTTTCGCTGTTTCGATTGCCGCTTGACATGGCAATCAGGTTATGTCATATATCATCATCGTTTAAGTTCTATCTTCCACGCTAGCATGGGTTAGACGGGAATTCCACTTGAGGCAAAATTGGTCGGGTGACCGTATCTCGCTCGTATAGGACTGTCTGGCAGGTTTTCTACAGCTGGATGCCCTTCCTAACACCAACCACATTTACAGTGTGGACTGGGAGGTGTTACCTACATATATATGTATTGTGACATGCCTAACCCTAACCCTTTGTAAAAATGTTTATAAAGCCTTCTGATATTTCTGCCACCAAGGAATCTGCACACACTAAAAATATAACATCTGACGTGATATGGGAAAGTCATTTTTCCCAAGAAACTATCATTTCACCACGGCAAGAGAGTACAGTTTTTGTTCCCTTAAATAGGACATAGCAAATCTCAACCCACTGAGATTTTAATCTTTACTCACTCACTTGCCTACAACTATGTTAAAGATTCATCTGCTTTCATGGCTACAACCTTCAACCAAGCTACAACCAAATAATAACTGGCATCACACAGTAATACAGAAGACCCGACTCCCCACGGGTACAAGCCGAAGCTGAAGCATATTGACAATATGCCCCACCCCCTCCCTCTACAAAGTGGTCATGGAGGTGCCACGGCAAAAAAGCACCCAGCACTCACTGTAAATGAGGTTGGTTTTAAGAAGAGCATCCAGCTGTAAAAATCGAGCAAAAATCAGTTCCCTTATGAGCAATACAAGGTCAGCTGACCAGGCACTGCCCACAACAGGACAACCCGTCTAACCCATGCAGGCGTGGAAGAATGGACGTAAAACAGTGATGATGATGATATATATATATATATATATATATATACAGGGTGCGGACGACATCTGTTCGCAGTTTTCAACTGCTAATTTTATGCAAATTTTTTTTACTTCCGTTGTCACTCTTGTCTTCATAAAAACAGTGACTATATTTCCATTATTTATTTTCAGAATAATTGATTATGAATAATTTTGAACCTCCAAATTTGTGGAAGAGACACAGAGTTCTTCTTGGAATCCGCGCCGGGAGGACAAATAAGGAAATTTCAGATTTTCTCAGCGTCAGCAGGAGAATGGTGTCTCATCCAAAGACGTGCCCAGAGTCATGCAGACAAAGTTTCCAACAACAACATTGGTCTTAGGTGTCATCAACAGTCAAGATGACGTCATGCCACCTCACTTCTTCCCTGAGGGCCTCAAGCTGAACACCGATGGCTACATCCGTGTTCTGAGTGAGGTAGTAAAGCCCTGGATCGACCAGGTAGGTGCAGGTAGGCCGTACATGTGGCAGCAAGACTCAGTGCCCTGCCATACCAGCCGAAAGAACCAAGCCTGGCTGTCAGAGAACTTCATCGACCACACTTCACCTGACATCTGGCCTCCCAGCTCGCCTGACTGCAACCCCCTCGACTTCTTTGTGTGGGGCGCAGTGGAATGAGACACCAACAGATCTAGCTGCAATACGAAAGACGATCTGAAGGCCAGGATCACAAGTGCATTTAGGGACCTAAGTCGGGGGACAGTAACGAAGGCCTGTAGCTGGTTCTGAGGCCGCCTTGAAGCCGTCATCAAAGCCAATGGCGGGTTTATCGAGTGAGATCGAAAGAACAAGTCATGAAGACAAACTGACCCAAGTTTGATAAATATTTAGGAAATTAGTATCGGTGTACATACAACATAATATAAAAGACAGTAAATACCGGTGTGTGTGTTATAATAAAGTTTTTACTTCATGGAAGTCAAAGGCATTAAATATAAGGATTTGTTACCCGATGGTCATAATACAAGGCTGAAGTTGGTAGAGACATCTTAGGCTCTCATCTCAGGCTGCAAGTTGCATTGTTCTTGGTAACAAAAGGGTCGTCAAGAAGCAATCATCACAAGCTAGGGTCGAAGGTGTTACCACTTCAGGAGGCGAGAGAGAGATCTCGTGGTAAACTGCTCCTTTTATATGAGTTGACCAGAAGTGACCAACAGGGAGTCTGTCAATCCCAAAGGGAAGCAACCCCCCCTACTTCCTGTCTAGAGAGCGATGATGAGTTTGTCATGGCAGGGGAGGCAACTCTTGCTACATTATCCCCCGCCAGATTTTTAAAACATAAAAATCGAAAGAAGCATGCATGGAGTAAGATGGCGAGCATGTAAGAGGCATGAAAATTGTGGTACAAAGTAATGAAAGTAAGAGAAGAGGTCAAAAGTTCAAATATCCAAAATACAGTTAACATGTGTGCAGTCACATGACAGCAGTAAAGAATGTGTTCCAGAGAATGAATGCAGGTGGTTTCTGGTCTGTGGTATAACATGAAATTTCCAACTTCCGAAGGGAATTTCTCACAGGCAGAGTGCTGCAGAAATAAATTGTCTGGCTTGTTCTGCTGGTTTTAGTTGTTGATGAAGCTGTGTTGTTGTTGTTGATGTTGTGAATGCATTGACCTGGAAGGATCAAGAGGCCAGCGACCAGAGAAATAAGCATTCTTAATAAATGCGCGGTTTTCAACGGCAAATTTACGTGGTAAATTTATAAACCGGCAAATAGAAGAATATAGCTTAAAATGTTCGTTGTAAAGGAAACGAAAAACATATATATACATCCAGTTAAATGGTAATGAGAGGTACATTGTAATACAATAAATCAATAAATAACAAGAACAGCAAGAAAAAAAAAAAATATATATATAAGGCTCCAATGGCCAGTTCACATAAAAATAGTTTGGCAGAACTTTTTGAGCCAGTGGACTCTCCAACCGGAACGGGTCGTAGTCTTGTATGTAGGTGAAGGTGGGGCAGAAGGAGCAGGTGTATGCACAAGAGAGAAATATTGGGGTATTTGTGGCTCGGGTGGTCATAATACAAGGCTGACGTTGGTAGAGACATCTTAGGCTCTCATCTCAGGCTGCAAGTTGCATTGTTCTTGGTAACGAAAGGGTCGTCAAGAAGGAATCATCACAAGCTAGGGTCGAAGGTGTTACCACTTCAGGAATCAGGAGGCGAGATAGAGATCTCGTGGTAAACTGCTCCTTTTATATGAGTTGACCGGAAGTGACCAACAGGGAGACTGTCAATCCCAAAGGGAAGCAACTCCCCCTACTTCCTGTCAAGAGAGCGATGATGAGTTTGTCATGGCAGGGGAGGCAACTCTTGCTACAAATATATCTTAAAAAATAAAACTACTGTGTTATTTTTTCCTAGACAGTAATCTTGCAAACAGATATCGTCCACACCCTGTATATATATATATATATATATACACACACACAAAATACAAAATATATAACAATCAAATTTTTGTTTAATGCATTTAATTGCTGACGATCGTTTCTTCCAGACAACTGTTTGGAATCATCGGAGTATACACAATGTTTAAACAAGTAATTACATTCCTAGTCCTTAGAACATTCATTAAGATACATTATTATAAATAGTGTCTGTGACATCATATTGAAAAGCTAGAGTAACAAAATGATATTATAGTAAACAGATAGCAATATATTGAGAGCTGTTGTAAAGAGATTATTACTTAAAGTGAGTATAATAAGCATATTACACAGAAAGTTAATAATAGTATGCATAAAGGTAATACAGATGCAAAATGATATCAAGCAAATACATGATATTACAGTAAAAAGGTATCAAAGTATTGAAATGTGTTATAATAAGGGTATAACTACAAGTGAATATATTAAGCAAAATATACAGAATGTTAATAATAGCATGCATAAGGTAAGACAGAAAGTGAGTATATCAAGCTTATTACATACAGAATGTTAATAGTAGCATGCATTATGGTAAAAACAGATACGTAATGATAGCATAGATATGTTATGTAATGTAAATAATATAAGTAATATAAGACAAGTTAGTAGCATTCAAATATATATATATATTTAATGTATAATAAACAATACAGTATAATTACCTCATTACCAGAGGTTTCCCGAATAAGACGAATACAAGAAACGTCTGCATTCGTTCATCAGACAAGGCAATTTAAAACATAGTGAAATATTTGAAAAATCTCAAGAATGGCAAAAGTTTAATGGGCAAAAAAAATAAATAAAAGTAATAATACAAGAAATATATAAAAATAAAAATAAAGAAATATAGTAAGGGGATGTGTATAAATGTGTGTATATGCACTTACAAATGTACATGTGTGTGTATGTACAAATGCATATCATCATCATCATCATTTCATTTTACGTACACTTTTCCCTGCTTGCAAGGGTGGGACGGGAGCTGATTCTGGCTTGATTTCTACAGCTGGATGCCCTTCCTAACACCAACCTCATTTACAGTGAGTGCTGGGTGCTTTTTTGCTGTGGAACGACCACTTTGCAGCTGAGGTAACTGGAACAATGTGAAATAAAGTGCCTTGCTCAAGGAAACAATACATCGCCTGGTCTGAGAATTGAACTCACAACCTTTCGATTGCAAGGCCAATGCTCTAACCACTAAGCCATGTGCCTCCATGTATATAGTGAAAAAATGTGTGCGTACGTACATACATGAGGGCAAACATATTAGTGTATGTGTGACCACAAATACGTATATATATGTTGAAAAAGGAATTGTAAAAAAAAAAGGAATTACACTAATGTTTGCCCTCATGTATGTACTTACGCACACATTTTTTCACTATACACATGCATTTGTACATACACACACATGTACATTTGTAAGTGCATATACACACATTTATACACATCCCCTTACTATATTTCTTTATTTTTATTTTTATACATCTCTTGTATTATTATTTTTATTTATTTATTTTTGCCCGTTAAACTTTTACCTTTCTTGAAGAGATTTTTCAAATATTTCCCTATGTTTTAAATTGCCTTGTCTGATGAACGAATGCGGACATTTCTTGTATTCATCTTATTCGGGAAACCTCTGGTAATGAGGTAATTATACTGTATTGTTTATTAGACATTAAATATTTAGCTCTGTAACTTACATAGAGCACTCTTCATTCCTCTGACGTTTTCAATTTTCAACGGAAACTTCAATACTTATATATATATATATACACATAACACACACACACACATGCATGGTGATTGCTTCATCTTTGCAGATGATTGCCGGCTCCCTATGCACCCCCATTACCAACTCAAAACGTCTGTCCATGGCCCCTTAGGTGACTTTTAAGTCCAGCTTTAGATTTACATGGTCTGTAGCAAATGTGACAGACAAAAGATGTGCCCTCTATTGGATTAATTGGGTCAGTTTTGGGGATGTCATCCTTATATACCCTCATATGCTTTTTAAGTCCAGAGATTGATTTGCAGACCACACAAATTGTCTCAACTAGTAATGGAGGGATACAGCTGCATACAGTTGGCTTTTTATGTGATTTTGAATGCCTGATGTACCCAGATTTAGAGAGTAGTAAACGACCACACACCTCACAAATCCAGCTCTTTATGTTCATACTGTGGCCTTTTCGAAGTTGATGTTTAAGTTTTTCATGATCAAGACGTCTCTCTTCAAACATTCTGCAACCTTCCTTCACATATCCTCTCCATTTACCCCTCTTTAAAGCAAGCACTTCCCAGTTCTGAACTTCAAACTGTAGATCTTTAAGGTTGTTTTTTATGCAATCCTTATATCTTTTGCTTTGTTTGTGCTGAGGGTGTTTCCCAGTGTGCTATTGACTGTAAAATAGTTGTTTTGGGAGTCTTTCCTCATTTGTGTGTACAATATGGCCTAGCCAATGCATTTGAGAGGATATGATGGTAGATTTAATGCTCGTGCAACCAGCATCTATAAGGATTTGTGTGTCAGGTATTTTTTGTTGCCATTTGATGTTTATGATTCGTCTTAAACACTTTTGATTAGTGTCTGTGATGTACTGTCTATGTTTCCAAAAAGTTCAACAAAGCACACCTTGTACACACTAATGTTGGTCTTGATATTGATGCCATCATCTGCTGACTCTCTCTTTTCAAGTTTTCCAAAGGCTATAGAGGCCTTCTGAATGTGCAGGTGTATTTCTGCATCTAGTGAACCATCCCTTGATAATGTACTACCCAGATAAACGAAAGTATCAACTACACCCAACCTATTTCCATGCACCATATTTGGCTCAATATATGCTTCCCCTGGTGATACACACACACAGCAGTGTTGATTTAATTTCATACGTAAGGGTTGGCAGGTCTTCTGTATTACCGTATAGCGTCACAAAGATCTCAATCCAGTGACATTGTAAGTGTGCAAGGTCAGTTTTTATCACTTCGTCCCCGGTTTTTCTGGGTCTACCTACTCCGTAGTTTCCATCAATTTTGATCGCCCTGCACTTTTTTATACAGCTGTCATCCTTCATACGCATTACATGAGAACCTTTTGTGGCTAACAGCAGTATTAGCTATCTGAACTTTTTCTATCCCGTTCTAACTCTAGCTACTGTACTTACAGAGCACCCTCCTCCACTGCTGATTTTGTCACCCAGGTAACGGAAAGTGTCTACTCTTTCTATAGAACCATCTGGGCAGTTGAAGGAGATAGCATCCAGTGGGTCCTTGTTACTTACTGCACCTGAGCATCGGCCACATGTAAAATCTTCATTCTTAGATAGCTTACCTGTGATCCCACTACATCTTTTATGTACCCATAGTTTGCATTTGGGGCATAGAATGGAATTTCTACCTACTCCTTTCCTACACACTGAGCATGGCCATTTCCCAGAGGGCACCTGTGCCCTATTTTCCTTTCTACATACTAGAACTTTAGTCTTAGACAAGTTAACTTTAAGGCCTTTTGATTCTAGGCCATGCTTCCATGTTGGAATTTCTTCTCTAGTTCAGCCATAGATTCAGCTATGACAGTTAGATCATCTGCATATAGAAGTTCCCATAGGCAGCCAGTCTGAAACTCTTCTATAGGTCAATAATAAACAGGAGGGGGGGGGGGGGGGGGCTAAGGACGGAGCCTTGGTGAACACCTGCCCAGTCCAATTATCAGACCAGTCTTTGTGTTGTATTCTTGAGCAAGACACTTTATTTTACGTTGCTCCAGTTCACTCAGCTGTAGAAATGAGTTGCGACGTCACTCGTGCCAAGTTGTATCAGCCTTTGCCTTTCCCTTGCACAACATTGGTGGTATGGAGAGGGGAGGCTGGTATGCATGGGCAACTATCGGTCTTCCACAAACAACCTTGCCCGGACTTGTGCCTTAGAGGGGAACTTTCTAGGTGAAAATCCCATTTTCATTTGTGACCAAAGGGGGTCTTTACCCTATATATATATATATATATAAATATATATATATATATATAGGGTAAAGACCCCCTACACAACTTTAGGGGACTTTACGTATATATATATATATATATATGTAAAGTCCCCTAAAGTTGCGTAGGTGACATGACATATATATATATATATATAGGGTAAAGACTCACCTACGCAACTTTAGGGGACTTTACGTATATATATATATATATATATATACGTAAAGTCCCCTAAAGTTACGTAGGTGACATGACAAAATAGCACCCAGCCTACACTGTAAAGTGGTCATGTAGGTGCATCCATGGAAAATAGACATTAAATGGGGAAGATGATGATGATGCATACATGTGTTGTGTTTATACTTAAGCTAGAGAAGTATCACAAGCATGGAAAATAAATATTAAACGATGATGATGATGATGAAACTCACTGTTAGGAAAAAAACAACAGTAACTGAAAGGAATTCCTTTGAACCTTAGGTGTGTTGCAGAATCTTGTTTGTTATTTACATAATAGGAAACAGGAAATATTTATTGAACCTGCATAATATAGATAATATGTCTCTTTAAATTGCATGTTTATGCAGTTCAAGCAAACATACTAATTATAGATTGTGTGTGTGTGAATGAGTGCCCATATATACACACACATATATACACGTTGACGTAAAATTACAATGATGATGATTATATATATATATATATATAGGAAAATGTTCAAGGCCCCGATGGCAGAGCTCAAGCCGTTTCGACGGCTATTTCTGGGCCTGTTGAGTTTAGTTTTTCTTTTTGAATAAAGGGTGTTAGTATTAAGTTTGGTTTGTGCATAAGACACTCATGCTGTTGACGTTTATATGTATCATGCAAGAGCATTTGTATGACATGGTGTGTGTGTGTGAATATATAAATGCATATGATCAACTATTATTACAGTGAATTTCTGAGTTTAGGACACTCACATATTCAAATTTCAAACAACCCCAGTGCCTTTGATAATTCATAAGGTTAATGTTGTTTATATTTTTATCACTACATATTCATATCCACTCATCATTTTAATGAACCAACCATTATAGCTACATGTTAAAACTAGCATAGCTACTTGTTAGGACTAACATGGCTACATGTTATGACTAGCATAGCTGCATGTTAAGACTAACACAACTACATGTTAGGTGTAGCATAGCTACATGTTAAAACGTAACTATGTTAGGACTAGCATAGCTACATGTTAAAACTAAAATAGCTAGAGCTCTAAAATCTTGCATGCATTAATTTCAGCTCTTCTTATCAACTGCATTGTTTCTTTCCAGTGACTATTTTGAAAAATAAACCTCATTTGGTCATTCCTTGAGACTATCTTGGTCAGACTATGAACTTTTTAACCGACCCTCATACACTATTTGTGTCAATGTGAGAAACCAATGTAAAGAAATATGAGGCATGGTTCATTTACATAAAGTTTATGGTTTAATTCTTATAATAAATGTTAGTGTATTCATAAGAGAAAGGAATGTTTTTTTGAAAAATAAACTTTCATTTGGTCATTCCATAAGAGTATCTTGGTCAACTTATGAATTTTTCAGCTGATCTTCATATTTATCTCAAGATTAAACAAATTGATGCAGAGAAGTTATTGAATGCAAATACAAGTGACCAAAATGAGGTTCTGCTGAAGGGTCTTTGGAGTAACGTTACTTGATACATAGGTCAAAGATCAGGGAGTTGCTACTTCTTCAAATCAAATGATCACATCTTGGATCAAAATATCTAAAGATTCTACAAGCAAAGCCAACTGGCAGGAGATCCAGAGCTTGACCACAAGCAAGATGATCAAATAACATCCATGAGCTTGGTTGGTCTCATTTGGGGATCCAGAGAGATCAATTGGAGATAGTAGCTTCTGATAGGACAATCTGGAAGGCATGTCTGAAGACTCTGCCTCACGACCATCTAAAGAAGAAGACAACTACACAATGAATTTATTTGTCTAGATGACAATAATATTCTAATTTAGACACAAAGTCAGCAATTTGGAGAGCGGAGGAATTTGATTACATTGACCCAGGGTGTATTTTTTTGTGACACCAGCACTATCACTTTACAGGATGTACTGGGTGTATTTTTTGTAATACCAGCATCACCACTTTACAGAGTACTGGGTGCATTTTTTATGTCACCAACACTACGACATTACAGAATGTATTTGATCACAACACCAGCACTAGAGAAGTTGTCACATGCTCATCCAGGCAGAAGGCCCCTTTTAAACCATATATTATCTCCATTTAATCACCAATACTGTAGCCTCTGGCCTCTCACTACTTTTATGTTGCAGTCAAAGTTCAGTTTCTTAAAGTCATTCTTCACAACTTTGTTCCATTCTTTTCAAGCACTCAGCACTTTTTTTTTTATACAACTCTTGCACCCCTTATTGTAGAACATTGCCGCGAGCTCGTAAAAGACAAACTGTTGATGGAAGGGCCTTTACTGTTTGTTATTGAACTGTTGACAGAAGGGCCTTTACTTCAGACTAGTTATTGAGCTGGTCATCATTGAAGACTTCTGGTGAGGCAGTTAACAAGACCTGTATTTAAGAGGTAGATCACTCCTTCTTACTCATTATGTGGATTGGCAGTATCGGTAGAGGGTCGGACGCCATACTTTGCAGCAAAGAGTTACGGCCCTTTATGGTCTGAGTTCAAATCCCGCCAAGGTTAACTTTGCCTTTCATCCTCACGGGGGTTGATAAAATAAAGTACCAGTAATACACTGGGATAATTGCTGGCCTTGTGCCAAAAGTAGAAACAATTATAAATATTTGTCATGCAATAAACAACAGTTCAACAAATCACACTTTGTTGTTATTTTAGTTATATAGCTTAACTAAAGCTATAAAATCGTCTTTCTTACATACTACATTAAATTCTACTTATGCTCCAATTTTTTCTAAGTTCACTTTTAGTCTGTTATTCATGAATACTAACATTACATATCCAGTGAAACATAAATACTTATTTTCTGCCTAATAACACATAAATGGAGCATGGAAATATACAAAAAGAGATCAATAGAGGTGCATATAAAAACATGCATGAGTTTATATATACAGTATATACTCAAATGTAAACTGAGGAATATGTGACCCCCCCCCCCCCCCCCCCATTTTTTTTTTTTTTGAAAATGGGGGAGAGGCCTTTTATATGCCATCTAAACAATGTATTGATTAGCTGCCTCAGCTTACAAATGAAGTTTGGATTTTTGCCCATTTCTCAAACGTAAAGCAGTAGGGAGGTCTGTCTATTCAGATTCCCATCTTATTGTATAACATGTGTGTGTCTATGTTTACATTTGTCTTTAGCAAGTTGACAAAAAAAAAGAGATTAATGAAATAAGTACCAGACTTGTAAAATAAAAAGAACTGTAGTGCCCTAGCATGACCACAGTCTAAACACTGAAAACAGTAAAAGAATAAAAGAACCATAAGAAATGTTTTACAAATTTCAAAAGAAAACCTTTTGAAATAGCTGTCAAATAAATTTACTCATGTACAACAAGAAACGTTTTAAGGCCATATTCCTTGCTAAAGCAGAGGTTAAGCCTTGCAGGTCCCCCAATAAGCTCCTAACTTTCTTTTAACATTCTCACCTTCCTCCTCCTCCTTGTAATTTCAGTGTTCACCTGAAATTCCTGAACATTGATCCATGTTGATGAGGGAATATCATGAAGGAGAAATTAAGTGACTACAACTGTTTATCTTTATTCTTTCAGGTGTATAAAAAGAAAAAAATGCCACAAGTATTTTAATATTCCCCAATGCTGCTTTTCTTTTTCTGTATGTTTGACAAGTTTATAGTAATGTCCAGTATACTTTAGTTTTCTTCTTGTTATGCTGTCAAATGAATTTCTAATACATAAACAGGTGTTAGCCCTGTGGTTCCCATGTTTCCATATTGTATGCATCTCCACCAATGCCCCGGCCTTATCCATGTCTTTCTTGGTCTTCCCATTCATCTACTTCCTTACACATTCATTTCCACCACTCCTCTCAACCATTCAATTCCATCCTTCCTCCACACATGACTTAACCATCTCATTTCAGTTCTCTTCACAACATTCATCAGTGGTTCTATTCCCATCACTCCTCTCATCCAGTCCCTTTCATCCTTCCTCAACCACCTCATTCCATTTCTCTTCCCAACATTCATCACTGGTTCTATTTCAATATGTCAGAGAAAGAATTAATTATAAAGTCGTTGAATCTCTTTGGAATTATAAGAATTATTGCATTGTAAACAATAATACATCATAGTACCATTCTCATTTAGGCAATGACTATTGAGACACTTTCGACAAAGTATGTGTGTGCAAGGCAGTACATAGAGGTGGATTTCATTACTTACTTGGCATATTACACACTTTTTTATATTGACTTCCTTACTATTCAAATTTGGAGTACGGAATGATGGAAGTGTACCTAAAGTTTGAGATAAAGCTGAGTCAAGACTTTCTTTTAAATCATTCTCATGTGAATCTCTATTTACTTGAGTATTTCTAGACATCGGTATTTTTTTTGGATTACCCTCAATATCGACTTTTGAAGATAAAGTTTTTCTCTTTGTTCCAAGTTTTGGCATCTGAAAATTTCTTCTGCTAGTAGTTGATGATTGTGTAAAGCTATCAGAAGTACTTCCATGGTTTTCAGGAGATTTTATGAGTCCATTTAAACTTGATTCTGCAACATTGTGACAATTATTTAATGACGAACATTCTTTTTGTGATACATTGAAAGAGTTATCAAGCTGCATAACTATTTGATTGTGTGAATCTGCTTTTAAACATGCTGGCTGTACCCAGTCTTTTCTTGGTATAGACAGTCCTTGATTTTGTATGTCCGAAGCACGACCAACAGTTCTTGGTACATCAGAAAGTCTCTGACTATTGTCAAACAGGAATTTATCAATCCTTACTTTGAGTGCTGTATTTGGTATAGGTTTGTAAGTTGAAGTGAATTTAATGTTAGTGAAAAGATTATTTGGTCCACGTCCCCATTTTGATTCAGAATTAGTATAATTGTCCAATGTGGATTGGTTGACAGACTGACCAGAAGGCAACAACATTGGCATTGACATTATTTCACATGTAATCGGATCAAGGAAATCTTCAGGAACATCAACGCCATTTAAGTTAAAGGAATTGTCATTATTTGTAGGCATACAAGAAGCTGTATTTTCATTAACAGAGTTCTTTTCATTAATAGGTGTATCTCCTTCATGTAAGTGATTATCTGAAAGATGTTGTTTAAAGCAGGAATAGACTTTAGATTCGAGGATTTTTACACCGTTTGACACAGGTTTAGCCCAAATTTCAAGTTTTCCAACGCAAGGGACACAACTTCCTGCAGTTTGAGTTATTCTTAGTAACACATGGCTAACACATGTCAGAGATTTCTGCTGGTGGTGTTTCAAAGGTAATTCTAATTGACAGCACATTAAGCTGGGCAATTCCTGTTGGCTTTTAAACCTATAATTGCGGAAACAAAAGATTTTCGCTTCTTTAAGGAGAACTCTTCCAACTGGAACAAAAATGCCATCTGTGTTAACAGAAGGTATCTGACTTGAGTCCATCAACCAGGAATCTTTGATAACTTCAGATTTCGTGTAAACCTCAAAGCCCAAAGATTTTTGTTGACCAACAAACGGATTAATACAAATTTTGAAAATTTCAACATTACACGGAAATTTCAATGTTATGGAAACTGGTGGTTTAATAAACGGCTCCACCATAAAACCTTGGTTCTGGAAGGATGTTTGCTGTATAAGATTATTAATATCATATCCATCATAAGTTGGTTTGTTACAGAAAATCGCTGGTTTTAAGCTATTATGACAAAAATTAACTAGCATTCTTAAATAAAGATAATATACTGATCCAAAATATCAATCATTGATGTAAATATATCAACTCCAGCCTACAACAGAAAAAAAAGGAAATTTAAAGTAATATCCTATTTCACAGTTGTAAAAAAGAAACAATAACAATACTTTTTTCTTATATTCTTGTAAAAGTTGTAATAAAACTCATTTTCTTATATTCAGTTTAATCTAATATTAAAAATATTTTATTTAGGAAATCATAAACAAATCTATTTTAAATAACAACACTACAGATATTTAAGAATGGAAAATGAAGGCAAGGGCTCTGGGGTCAGAGAATTGGAGGGAGAGGGTGATGAGGCCTAGGGCGCGGAGGTGTTGGGTCTTAACCTTGTTTATTTTTACAACCAAAAAATACATACGAACTGAGTCTTGAAATTCTTAAGAGTTGATCCTTTGTTATAATTTAAATCCATATCATTTATTAGTTTTAAAAAGTAGAAGATAAACAACTAAATATCCAAACAGAGGAATAGAAAAACACTTGCATTAAAATAACTGCCAAGTATCATCTACCACAACTGTCAAGTCAAATTTACGGATTTCTAATTCTATTTACCTTTCAAATTCTTCCTGAAAACATTCACTATAAGTATTATACAGATCACCTTCCAATCCACCCTGGAAGGTGGTAGTGCTGGTGTCATTACTTCTACAGGACTAGAACTGTTCCATTCAAATGAAACAGCTCTAGGTCTGTAGAAGTCATTTCTATATGAAATAAATGTCTACCTTCTCTACTAATGTATTGAGGACCTTATTTAACAGTGGTTTCTTCCCAATCCCTTTCATAAAGCCATTCTTATATATATATACACACACACATGGAGTGTCTGCAGTGTGAAGACCACAAAGCAGGGTAATACTTGATGAATGATGGGATGTAGAATAGATATATTGTAGAGGTAGAATTTCAACCATGAGCCCTGTGTTTTCAGGTTGTTTCTTCAAGCTTTCTCATGGGCACCCATGAGAAAAGCTGAAACCACAGGGATCACAGTCGAGATTCTACATCTACAATATATATATATATATTTTTTATTTATAGCAAAGGTAATATAATATATAACTCGATTTGTATGTAGAGAATTAAATATAAGAGTATATAATTGCCAAATATTTTCAGAGTGAGCTCAATGTGTATTGGTTGAAGGATAAGAGATGTTTTTGAGGAAAACTGTATAGAAAGATACATGTAAACACAGAAAGCAAAAAAGAAGGATGGAGTCAAAATTCTATATATAAGTTTAATACTTTACATTTATATATATACTAGCAGTGGTACCTGGCGTTGCTTGGGATAAGACATTTTGGAACGCAGGCCGCCAACAGACCTAATCGTGGAAAAACTGCATACCTGGGCAATATGTAAAGAAAATAAACCGAATACTATGATGGGTGGATAATCTTTAAGATTTTCCTCGATGAAACAGGAAAAATGCAGGTTTTCACCTAATGCGGGCCCTAGGGGATCAAGAAAATGATTTTTTTTAATGTGCATAATATGCCTTGAAATTTCGGGAAAATCGGCTAGACGTAACGCCTCAAAAAAAGCCCTAAAAAGCTGAAAAAAAATGAAGTTTTTCACCTAACGCAGGCCCTAGGCCATAAAAAAGTTTGATTTTCTTTGCTCACGGTATGAAGAAGAGACTGACTAATACATAGTTACAATTTCAAGGAAATCGGTCTGACGTAACGCCTTTAAAAAAAAACCCAAAGCTGAAAAAAAAACGCAGTTTTTCACCTAATGCGGGCCCTAGGTGTCAAAAGGTTGAATTTTTTTATGTGCATAACACTCCCTGGAACATAAGTAATATACATGTAAAGTTTGAAAAAAATCGGTTGGGTACTTCTCGAGTTTTAGGGATTCAAACTCAGACACACACACACCCTCAGTTTTATATATATAGATGTGTCTTTGTCCATATAAACTCACATATCTGAGGAAAGGCAAAGTCAGGTCCCGGTCATTATGATTGTACCCCGAGCTGGTTGATATTGAAACAATTGTAATAAGCAGCAGATATATAAACTTTATATATCTGCTGCAACACTGACTTCGATCCTACTTACTTTATATATAATAATATACTATAAATGTGTGTGTAAAGAAATCTTTACATTTTTAAAGGAAGATTCTTGCCAGTTGCTGTCGACTCAACTCTGATAAAACTGACTTACCACATACAATGAAAAGCATTCAAGCTAAGATCACCTGGCATGGGGTACTCCACACTATACCATGTAATATGTCACTTTAAAATGTAGTTGGAGAGTAAAATGTAGTAGCTCGTTCTGGCATATCGAACAAGTGTTTGGTTCTTATCAATTATAACAGCAGAATAATATCAGCTAAAGGAAAACATTGACAGTATTTTCTTTAGTTTTGGTTCTATATTTAGTGTAATTAAGTAATAGATACATATATGTGTGTGTGTGTGTTCAATTTTGACAGACAAGGAAATGGTTTATTTTTTTCACTCTTTATATTTCGTTCGGGGTTTTTAGAAGTTTTGGTTTGAGTTTTAAAAGACCATTTTTTTTTTCGCTTTGATTTTATATTTTTGTGTATTATATTTAGAAGGTTCCTAATTGATTACATGTATGTACTTCTATTTAATCTTATATATTTGTTATATGATACTAAAATTACACAAAAACCATTTGTTTTGTTCTTATTTAAACATTTCAAGTAAATAATCGTACAATCGGCTGAAAAATTCATAGACTGGCCAAATGAGGTTTAATTTTTCAACATAGTCCCTGGAAATAAACAATGCAGTTATTACTGAAAAGAGTTGAAATGAATGCATTACTCCTTCATAGTCTGCCTACCCTCGTATTCAGTGAGTCTGTCGAACATCCGCTTAAAAAACTATTCTGGGTGTATTACAATGTAGAATTGCGATTTAACGAAAGACTTAATAATATAGTTAAAGATTACGTGAAATAATAATAATATAAAAATACCTAGATAAATTTCAAATCAGGAGCCAAATGAAGAGTCGTCCAGGTTTATAACACTGTATTGTTTACTTGTGGTAACTAATCGAAAACTTCAAAAGAAAATAACTTATAGATAATTGATAATATAGTAATTAGTATTACATAAATAAGTACAATTCAAATTTTTAATTCTGTCACAATTTTAATAAAGAAAGAATCATACCCTTATTTGATTAAAAAAGATTTGCTATATCGCTTAGTTACGTCTTGTATTTTCTTGCTTATCGGCGAGACAGCGGGTCACAACTGGCAGATAGCGATACGGCCACTAGATATGTTGACTAGTTGCGATATAAACGCGCACCTGCTGGACGAATAAGCAGCCCTAGACGATCAGCTGTAAAATATTGGGCGAGATGTGACATTTCATTTGTACCGCAAATGAAAGAAGGAGGATTTATTTCCAAGTCAAGCTTTGTAAGCCTCCTTTGCCCAGATAGCATCTTTAACCTCCTGATTGAATCAATGGATCCTCCTGTCACATCAAGTTGCTTTCGCCTTCAACATTTAACAGCTAAAGCAGTAACTGCTGAGCTGAACAGTCTCCACTATATTTCAACCTCCTCATTTTGTTCAGGGAGTTCTCTGAATCTGGATGCTATAGTATCCACAAACCTGTTCATATCATCTGCCAGTGCTTCCCACTTTATCCTGTAGGTTGAGCTGGACCAGGAAGTCTGTGGATTTTTTTGGCTGTAGGTAATCTCAGGTTGCAGATAACTAGTTGTTGATCAGTTGATAGTTCAGCCCCTCTTTTTGTCTGAACCTGTCAATCACGTCCCCACAACAGAATTTGTGTGGCTCACCCATGTGAGGGCTAAAGTGCAGGGCCACTCTGATATAGATATAAAGACCATCAAAAAGCTTACTAGTTGATAAAGAGGGCACTGAATTGATCCAGCCACTACTGTTTAGCTGTGAGGTAAACTGGAGACAGGAAGACAGTGTTGTTTGAATGAAGACTTTATCCTCATGCAGGTTTAATTAAATTCAATGTCATTGGTACCCTCCAGTGAAGTTATTGTCAACCCCAATAACCAGAGCTGACTTGAGATCCCAGACCATATTGGGTCCTGACATCTTGCATAGAACCTCGTTGATGAGGGTGAAGCTGGAGAAGATAGATGACAAGTAGACTGGCAGTGCGACGTCCGATGTTCAGCTGAGAGCTATGTTATTGAACGTCACGAGGGGGGGGGGGGGTCCCCTGGTAGTGTTGTTGAAACTTACATTGCAAGAAAGTTTAGTGCAGTGAAGATGGTTGTGTCACGTTTGGGGCAGTGGGGATGGCGGTGTTACAGTGAGGGTGGTTGTATTGCAGTAAGGATGGTGGTTGTGTCACGTTTGCTGAAGTTTTCCACTCGAGGAGGACAAGGCACACTGCGGTGCGTAAAGTGGAGTTTGGTGAGGGCGAAGCAGTTCCTCAGAATGAAGAGCTGAAATGTGTTTTCAGGTGTAGTCAACTAGCAGACAACAATCTACTGTAAACGGTTAAACATAGAAGACTATAAGCAATGTTATATACTTTTCAATAATGACTCAATAAAAGTCACTTATTGCATGTTAACAGATAAATTGATGTAACTAAATATAATATATGAAGTTATATAATCAATTTAAAGGACGTTGCTTTCTTTTGCTAAAAACACGTGGCTTGTTTCTTGTATACAATTGCGGAAGTGACGTAAAAAGCAACAGTGATATCGTTAATAGAGCCGGGCTTAAAATGGCTTCTTCACTGACAAAATCGGCTAAACTGAATAAACTTCAGGTATATATAGTATTTTTTTAAATTTAATTATTCGACATAAATCTCCTTAATGTGATATTTAGTTTGTGTCTGCGATTTATGAAAGAATTATTTATTGTATGTAAGTGTGCACCTGCAAATCGTATGTAACATACACTATAGTAAATAATCAGCGCCGCCTTTATTTCCCCCACAAGACGATCTTTATATATTTTTACCGTATAATTTATATACACGTATATGTATATATATATATATATATATATATATATATATATATATATAAAGCTATACAGCTTTTATTAATCAATCTCATCGTGCCAATAACTAATGTGTCTGTTTCATTGTGTTCTCTTATAGAAGGAAAGATTGCTGAGAATCGCGTGTTACTAATATTTATAAATTTATATAAGATCTTCTTACTTTTAATATATTCATTTTAGAAGACCCAAAGTCTTTGCAAAACGTTTCACTACTGTAGTTTTCTTTCTGTTGATTTTTCTAATTCAACACAAATAAATTTGATAAATTGGTCGCTGAAGGTCAAACTTTCTAGGAGATTGTTACCTCTGAATATATATAATATATATATATATATATCTTTATCTTTGTCAGGATTCCGATGAGATCTTAGATATTAGAATTTTTATATACCATGTTCAAAATTGTTGTTTAATCACCAGTCATGCGAGATATTTTTTTTACCAATTTTCGCTTTTCTCTACATAAACACTGTGTACCATTAGAATGACAATGTACAGGAGTTTAAGGGATATAAAATAAATATTCCATCTGTAAAGTATTGGTCCACATAACCCCTGTTAGTTCTCTCAGATTAGAGAGATGAAGGTTGTTAATGTCCAGGATGAACTTCTGTAGGGAAACTCTCTAGTAGGTGTGGTGGTGGTGGGGGTGACTTCTAGAAGGTTGCAGTTATCCAAAAGAACATCTTGATGTTGTGAAGAGGCAAATATTACCATTGTTTTTTTTGGGGTGTTTGGGTTAATGGTTAAAGTGTTCTTTTTGCAACTATTAGGTGCCAGAGTCGATTTTACTACATGCCATGTCTGTGAAATTGGGTAGACGGAAACTATGGAAGCCCGTCGGATGGACTGTACCTGTCATTCAGAGGAGCAGCTTTGTCACTCTCTCTGTCATAGAATTACGTTAATGGTACACGTGTCTGTGGAATGTTTAGCCACTTACTCATTAATTTCAAAACAAGTAGACAGTTCGATTCATATTTATTTTGAAGAATACGCCCGAGTCATGCGCAAAGATTGGATTTTCTATACAAGTACAGCTTTCCAACTGTAACCATCCCTTAACTTAAACCCAATCCTAACCCACTAAACCCTAACATAACCAAATTCCAAAGATCATAAATTATGCTCAATTATATCGAATATTATTACATGCACAAGGGCGGTGGATTGGCAGTATCAGTAGAGGGTCGGACGCCATGCTTTGACGCATAGAGTTACGGCGCTTTCCATTCTGAGTTCAAATCCCGTCGAGGTTAACTTTGCTTTCATCCTTACGGGGTCGATAAAATAAAGTACCAGTAATGCACTGGGTAAGTGTTGGCCTTGTGCCAAAAGTAGAAACAATTATTACATGCACATTAGCTCACGTGCAAAAATCAAAATGAACCGTAACATCTAACTATTTGTTTTGAAATATTTGTTTCAAAGCATAAACTTCTCATTTTTTATTTAAAATACTTACAAGACACGTTATTAAAATTACATCCAATGTTTTTAAATACATGCCTACAAAATCAGAAAACAGCACGGCTCCCCTGACTTTCGTAAACATTTTTTCACGCTCAGAGTTGCTGAAGCATGAAACAAACTGCCTGCGTCAGTTGTTAGCTGCCGAGACACTGCATCCTTTAAGACCCTCATGCTTCCCGAAATACGCCAAAACTACACCTGATGTACCCCTTCCATACACATGCACACATGTGTGTATCATGACTCATGCACTGTTCATTTTCCTGACATTTGTACATTACCCTATGTACTATACATACACTTTTTGATGAGTTGTAGTGCACCTGAGCACTGTACACAATATTTTATTATTATTATTATTTCCAATTAGTTATTTTTATGTTTCAGTTTGTAAACCAGACTGTAGTTGGTTTTGTTACTTGCCGTTGGTACTGCACTGTATTTCTGACAAATATTTAACTACAATTCACTTATAAAGATTCAAATCACCTAACAATGTTAGTCGCAAAGCACTAGTTATGAGGGAAAAGGTTAGAATCTTTAGTAAGAATTTACGATGAGAAGTTCGTAACATGAATAATGTATGTAGCACATCCAGTTTAAATAAGGGAGAGAACTCGTCCATCATTAACTACTAATATAACAACATTCATCCTCACCGTTTACCGTCTATTTTCCATGTTTGCATGTCATGTTATGAGGCCAGGCAAGTCGAGTGACCATGTCCTGTTCTTACGTTCTGATTTTGGCTTGGTTTCTATGAGTGCATGCCCTTCCTATCACCAACCACTTCATAGAGTCTACTGGGTGTTTATTATGTCGATAGACATAATAAACACCCAGAATTTAATTCTCAGGAGCATGATAGGGAGGCTATCATGCTCCTGAGAATTAAAGCATCCTCTTGACTCTTTTGGTATGGATTCTACAACAGGATGGCCATCCTATCACCAACCACCTGACAGAGTGTACTGGGTGTATTACTTAGGGAATCAGTTCATTTCTTTTTTATTAAAAAACGAAAAGAAAAATAAAGAAATGAAGAACACTTGAAATATTGCTGATAAAATACGATGAAAGATTCTAGAAATATTTTTATATTTTCTACTATACATAATGCATGTTGTATTTATATATTCGCTCATATTCAAGCCCAAAACAGAGCATACAAACAGGCGGTAGTCATTTGACCAGTCAAACCTCAGTACTTGACAACCCATCTAACCCATGAAAAATAAATGTTAAATGGTGATTATGATGATGATGAATGGTTACTAAAATTACTGATGGTAAAATATGGAGTTATTTATATATCTTAAGTGTGGTCATTTGCTACCCGGTAATGGTAATTAGACTCATACCAAGGTAGAGATGATCCTCTTCTGAGTATCGAGCATCACTTATCGATGCCTCCCAGATAGGCATCAATACCAGAATTGATAGTTAAACTTGAGCAGGTGGTTGGTCCACTCCTTAAGACTTGACTTGAAAATGTTTGCTGAGGGTGCGACAACTGTTTGAGGTTGTTCCAGTGGTTGATGGCACGTGCAGAAGTGGTTCCTAGGACTTTGTTACACCTGGAGCGTTCGATTGTGTCTTCAGGTAGTCCTGCTGAGTGTCACTCTGAACAGTGCATTGCCGCAGATGGGACACCTAGTGTACTGCACTTTATCAAATTCTTTTAGTATTTTAACAGCTTGTATGATGCCTACCCTCTGCCTCCTATACTCCAGCATATTATTTATTTGAAATTTTACCATTTCCTTTAACAGACAGCATATATTTTATTTTGATTTATGTATTTATACTGTCATAATTCCTGAATTCTAGAAATTACATCTCCACACATCACGACAGCTGGCTTGCAGGCATGTATGCATTACAAATCAACTGAGTCAGTCTAATGGCCGACCAACTGAACGTGTTTCTCACTTTCCTGCAGAATTAGTTTCTTCTACATCACAGGTATGTTTTATTTTCTTGTCCTTTCTCTCTTCAGAGTCCTTGCTTGCTTATCCTTTCACTCATCTCTTCAGAGGTTTTCCTGTCTTTCAGCACTTCTCTTCTCTATTTCCATCCTTTTACTTGGTCGTTCATTCTTCTCCTGTTTATCTACATTCAGGCTTATTCACATTTACTTGCCTCTTTAACCAAACCTTCACTCAATCATGAGACAATGTCATCATCATCATCATCATCATCTTTGCACTATAGAGATATGTCATCATCATTATTATCATCTTGGCAGTATTGGTAGAGGGTCAGACGCCATGCTTTGACGTATAGAGTTACAGCCCTTTCCAGTCTGAGTTCAAATCCCGCCAAGGTTAACTTTGCCTTTCATCCTTACGGGGTTGATAAAATAAAGTACCAGTAATGCACTGGATAATTGCTGGCCTTGTGCCTAACGTAGAAACAATTATTATCATCATTTTACATCCACTGTTTCATGCTTCCTCTACTGCGGCTTCCTTCCACTGAGATTTCCTGGCACTTCTTCACCCAGCAATCATCATCTATGTGCATCACATGTCAATACCAATGCAGTCTTCTCTCCTGCACACTACATTTGATTCCTCTTAGACCCAGTTTTTCTTTCTCATTTCACCTATGCTTTGTCATTCACACACAATAACATTGCACATTCAAAGTATGCTTGCTTCATTTCTCTCAAACCTACACATATCCTGCACTCACTGCCCATGTTTCACTACCACGCAGCATCACACATCAGCGTCATACATCTGTCCTTTCATTCATAAGGAGAAACTGTGTTGTGAACAGAGGTAGTAGCTAATAGAAATAGCAGGCAAATTTCCCTCAAATCATACCCTACAATCTTGAAAAATTATACCTAAGATTACATTGTCTAATATACTAAATACATCTTCTTCGTTCACATATTCCTAGTGGGGAAGGTCATGGTGCCAGGGTCCTCAAACACTCCTTCCAGCAGGTTCTGTCAGAAACAACCATCTCCAATTGATCCAGCTGGATCCCCAAGCGAGATGAGCTAATCTTGTGAATGTTATCTTGTTCGAGGTTTACACTTGGGTCTCCTGCCAGTTGTTTTTGTCTGGCGTTTCTTTCCTGAGACATTCTAACCATATACTCATATCCCAAGACCCCAAAGAGGGCTCAGAAGGGAGTAAACCATGACAATTGGAACCTAGATACGTGATACCTTAAAAAAATGTTTTTGCTGATTCAGAGCTGACCTGGGTTTAAACCACCACCACAACAACAACAACAACAACAGTAAACAATAGCTTACTAAACACTTCTCTAGATGCTAAATCTACATATAGGTCTGCTGAATTGGAGCTGACCTGGGTTTAAACCACAACAGTAAACATGGCTTACTCAACACTTCTCTAGATGCTAAATCTACATATGTTCAAATGTGTTGTATTTATATTCATGTAACATATTTCATTGTATTATCTCCTTTTATCATTTCAGATTTCTCACTATCATTTACCTCATACAGCCAAATACCACAGTTTAGGAACCAAAATGCTGTCTCCTTTCTTGTCTAATCTCCACAGAAGTAAAGCTTACTCTCTTTTGAATAATGATAGTTCCTTTCCTTTCCACTCTCAACTTCGGTTCATGTCACAAAAAAAGAACTTTTTCATAGATTTGATTGATAATATTAAACAAGAAATGGCCCAGAACAAAGAAATGAAGGTTGGTTAACTAAATGTTTTTATTAAAGAAATAATCAAAGAAACAAAAAAATTACTGTATATATTCATAAATAAGTTGTAGCAGTAGTTAGATTGTTATACTTTCTTTTTACAGATTCTTAAATATTTTCATTTACAATTTTGATTAGGAAAATTTAAAAAAATTCCGAGAAGAGAGAAATAAATTAGAACAATCAGATGCCATTCAAAAAGCCAGACAAAAATTTGTAAGTATATTCTTTGTTTTATCTCATTAACTTTATGGTTTTATTTATTATCTGGTTTATGTTTATTTATTTTTCATTCTTGATATATTTGATTTTGGAGTTCTATCGTCTATTTTTCATTTACATGTGAGGTCTCCCCCACCCCACCTGCACCCATTATTATTATTATTTATATTAGTAGATTGGCAATATCAGTAGAATGTCGGGCAATATGCCTTGTGGCATATAGTTACGGCCCTTTATGTTCTGAGTTCAAATCCCACCGAGGTTAGTTTTGCCTTTCATCCCTACGGAAGTCGATGAAATAAAGTAGCAGTAATGCACTGGGGTTGATTTAATCGACTTTAACCTCCCCATCCCCAAAATTGTTGGCCTTGTGCCTAAATCAGAAATCATTATTTGTATCAGTCTACCCTGTAAGGTAGTGTGCTGGTGACACAACATAAGCACCCAGTTCACACTATAATACAGTTGATATTACAACAGGCATCCAACTGTAGAAACCAAGCCAGAAACAGTTCTGTATGAGTAAGACATGGTCACCTGACCTGACTTGTCACACCACGTGACAATCCATGTAACCCATACAAATATGGAAAATAGACATTAAATAGTATTGATGATAGGTAAAGTATGACACTAATTTACCGTTTAGACAATAGAACTATCAACTCATCTAACCATGACTCACTGAATATGCTATATTTATTAATATTAAACTCTTTATTTCAGGAAAATATTGAAGCTGAAACCCTCAAAAGTTCTGCAGCTATCAAGAAAAAGTTGGAAGATGTCAAAGACAAGCTATCAGAGGTAAAATTGTTTTTGTGTTTTTATAACATAGGCTGTATCAAAAAGAATCATCTGATTTCAAACATCTATATTTTAAAAATAAATGAACATATAATCATGTGGTAACTTGTACAATACATGTCTGATTATAAAATTTATTTACAATTTTTACAAATGTTCAATATACCCTCCTCTGGACACACGGCATATATCCTACATGTTAGTCAAACTCATCCCATACTCAAGTGAATATGTCTGGTAATTCTTTTTGATACACCCTGTATATCTTTTGTAATGACTTCTACATGAATTTTTATGAGATTTTATTGTAGATAGTTTCTTCTCATGTTTTGTTATTTTATAATATCCAATTCTGTCTCTGCAGTTTATTGAGGGCTTAGGTTATATTATCACACAAAATATAACTTAATGTCTTCATTAAATAAATCATAAATTTGTAGGTTATTCAATTTGGAAAAATTTAGTAATATTACTCACATTATCATTCAGCTGGTGTTTGGAACGAATTTAACAGGAGGATTCTCTAGATAAATATAAACACTGTCAAAACAAGTAGTTTTTGTCGCATAGAACCAGGGGCAGTTTCAGGTGATTTGGTGTGAAAAGGATTAATCAAAGGGTAAAATGCAATATATTTTTGTCTTTCTCTTAGCAACATAGATAAAAAAAATGTGTTCAGCCTGAGATTGACCCTAAAGCATGGAATTTATTTGTTGGATCCTACCTTTTTCATTATTTTCAGCACATTTACTTTTGCTACACATGTATTCTTCTTCAAATATAACTTTTGCTACACATGTATGTATGGACCCGTAACTTCTGAGGGAATCGTAGGGGCATCATGTTGACGTACAGCATTTCTAGGGAATTTTTAAATCAGGTTTGAATACAGTAGATTTCTTCCAGAGAAGGATAAAAAGTGAGGGAAAAGAAGTGAGAAAGAGATATAGAGGAAGAATCGAACCCAGTACTAAATTGCTACTTATTTTATCGACCTCAAAAGGATAAAAGGCAAAGTTGGTATATGGGATTTAAACTGAGATAGCAGAGAGCCAGAACAAATATCACAAAGCACTGTATCCAATATTCTAATGACTGCCAATTCGCCTCCTATGCTATACATATATTCTCCTTCAAATGTATCATTTTCTTTTTTCTTTTTTATCTATAGACTATAGAGGAAGTTCAGAAAACTGAGTTTGCTAAAAAAGGGAAAGAATTTACAGAAGAAATAGGCAAATCTGCAGAGAAAGCAGCTGAAACTATTTCAAAAGGTCGAGAAAGTATTGGTCAAACTTCAACTTTCAAAAATATTTCAGAAGTATGTTTTTTATTATTTCTTTATTTTTATTTTTATTTCTTTTTGTTAAATGTTCTTTGTCCGATATAAAAAGGGTGTATATGAATCCATATAAGATATGTTTATGTATAATAAACTTAAGAAAGTCTCACTATGAATGTAACAGTGAAATAAAAACGTTTATAGTGAGACTCTTGTATGTTTATCTATATATATAAAACTGAGGATGACTGTGTGTGTGTGTGTGTGAGTTTGAATCCCTAAAACTCGAGAACTACCCAACCGACTGTTTTCAAACTTTACACATGTAATACTTATGTTTCAGGGAGTGTTCTGAGCAAAAAAAATTTCAAATTTTCAATGCCCTAGGGACCTCTATAATTCTTAGTCTTTATCTTTTTAGATAGATACATACATATAATGTCGCGCCCTTATAATATCTGTCTCTATGTTTGACTGTCTGCATTACATCACTTCCCTGAGGGTGTCTGTCTGTGTGTGTGTGTCTGAGTTTGAATCCCTAAAACTCGAGAAGTACCCAACCGACTTTTTTCAAACTTTACATGTGCATTACTTTTTGATCCCCTAGGGCCCGTATTAGGTGAAAAACTGCGTTTTTTGAGTCGTTACATCAGACTGATTTCCTTGAAATTGTAGCTATGTATTAGTCAGTCTCTTCTTCATACCGTGAGCAAAGAAAATCCAGCTTTTTTATGGCCTAGGGCCCGCATTAGGTGAAAAACTCCATTTTTTCAGCTTTTTAGGGCATTTTTTAGGCGTTACGTCTAGCCGATTTTCCCTAAATTTCGAGGCATATTATGCACATAAAAAAAATTCATTTTCTTGATTCCCTAGGGCCCGCATTAGGTGAAAACCTGCATTTTTCCTGCTTCATCGAGGAAAATCTTAAAGATTATCCAGCCATCAGAGTATTCGGTTTATTTTCTTTACATATTGTCCACGCATGCTTTTTTTCCACGATTAGGTCTGTTGGCAGCCCGCATTCCAAAATATCTTATCCCGAGCAACACTGCTAGTTATATATAAACGTATCTTATATGCTTTCATATACACCCCTATTATGAACCACACTATGTTAGTGCTACTGCTAATTTGTCTGATAAATCCTCTTAGTATGTATTGATAAAATATAATGTTGCATTTAAGACTAAAGTTCATACATTTTATTCTGAGAAGTAAAACATATTTCTCGAAACAATTTGTGTAATGATTCATAATTGTTTTATCATTTTTGTTATTATTCTTACTTGCATGCAATAGCAAATAATACACCCTGTAAAGTGTTAGTACCACGAAGAAATGTTACCTTCTCCACTCTGTAAAATGCTAGTGCTGGTGTCACAAAAAACACTTCCAGTACACCCTGTAATCACCATCACTGTTTTACGTCCGGGTTAGATGGGTTGTCCTGTTGTGGGCAGTGTCCAGCTGGCTGACCTTGTCTTGCTCATACGGGGACTGATTCTGGCTTGATTTCTACAGCTAGATGCCCTTCCTAACACCAACCTCATTTACAGTGAGTGCTGGGTGCTTTTTTTCTGTGGCGCCTACACGTCCACTTTACAGTGTGGGCTGGGTGCTTTTTTGCCATGGCACCTCCACGACCACTTTGCAGTGGGAGGGTGTGGGGGAATATTGTCTATATACTTCAGCTTCGGCTCCGATACCCGTGGGAGGTCGGGTACTCTGTATTACTGCGTGACGCCAGAGGTCACGGTCGTGTGTCATTGCCCTTGAGAGGTGCAATTGGGTAAGGTCGGCTTTTATCACCTCATCCCAGGTCTTCTTGGGTCTCCCCACTCCGCAGCTTCCATCGACTTCTAGTGCTCTGCACCTTTTTATGCAGCTGTCATTCTTCATACGCATCACATGTCCATACCAACGCAGCCTCCTCTCCTGCACACGGCATTTGATTCCTCTTATGCTCAGTCTCTCTCTCAATTCATTTATGCTTTGCCGTTCGCGTATATTACTATTACACATCCATCAGAGCATGCAGGGATCGTTTCTTTCTAATCTACGCAAGTCTTCCACAGACAGCGCCCAGGTCTCACTACCATGTAACATTGCTGTTCGTATACACGCATCATACAGTCTGCCTTTCGTTTTGAGGGAAAAGCCTTTTGCAGCTAGCAGTGGCAGTAGCTCCCTGAACTTCTTCCATCTCGTTCTTACCCTAGTTATTGTACTTTCCGAAAACCCACCTCTGCTGCTAATTCGGTCACCTAGGTAACAGAAGCTATCTACTGTTTCTACAGAGCCCTCCCAGAGATTGGTGGTACTTGTTTCCTGTGGCTGTTTGCTGCTTGCTGTCCCAGCGCAGCTGCTACATATGAAGCCTACATTCTTAGTTAAGCTTGCTGAGATCCCACTACATCTCTTGTGTACACATTGTTTGCATTTGGGACAGAGGATGGAGCTCCTACATACTGAGCAAGGCCATTTCCCTGAGGGGATCTGGGTTCTGTTTTCTTGTCTACTTACGAAGACCTTAGTCTTTGTCAGGTTGACTTTGAGACCCTTTCTTTCTAGTCCCTGCTTCCATGTTTAGAATTTCTTCTCTAGTTCTACCATAGATTCAGCTATAAGTGTGAGATCATCCGCATATAGGAGTTCCCCTGTACACCCTGTAATCATCACTGTTTTACGTCCGGGTTAGATGGGTTGTCCTGTTGTGGGCAGTGTCCAGTTGGCTGACCTTGTCTAGCTCATACGGGAACTGATTCTGGCTTGATTTCTACAGCTAGATGCCCTTCTTAACACCAACCTCATTTACAGTGAGTGCTGGGTGCTTTTTTGCCATGGCACCTCCACGACCACTTTGCAGTGGCAGGGTGTGGGGGAATATTGTCTATATACTTCAGCACCCGTGGTAGGTCGGGTACTATGTATTACTGCGTGACGCCAGAGGTCACGGTCGTGTGTCATCGCCCTTGAGAGATGCAATTGGGTAAGGTAGACTTTTATCACCTCATCCCAGGTCTCCCCACTCCGCGGCTTCCATCGACTTCTAGTGCTCTGCACCTTTTTATGCAGCTGTCATCCTTCATATGCATCACTGCTAGTTATATATAAACGTATCTTATATGCTTTCATATACATCCCTATTATGAACCACACTATGTTAGTGCTATTGCTAATTTGTCTGATAAATCCTCTTAGTATGTATTGATAAAATATAATGTTGCATTTAAGACTAAAGTTCATACATTTTATTCTGAGAAGTAAAACATTTCTCGAAACAATTTGTGTAATGATTCATAATTGTTTTATCATTCCATGTTTGGAATTTCTTCTCTAGTTCTACCATAGATTCAACTATAAGTGTGAGATCATCCGCATATAGGAGTTCCCATGGGCATCCGGTCTTAAACTCCTCCGTTATTGCCTGCAAAACAGGAGAGGGTTAAGAACAGCCCTGGTGGACACCGACCTGTATGCTAAATTCCTCGCTATAGTCATTGCTAATCCTAACTTTGCTGACTGCTCGCCTATACATGGCTTGTACAGCTTTCACAAGCCATTCATCTACTCCTAATTTTCTAAGAGCCCACCAGATTATAGCACGGGGAACTCTGTTGAAGGCTTTTTTCAGATCAACGAATGCCAGGTAGAGCAGCTTACTTTTAGCTAGGTACTTTTCCTGTAACTGCCTCACAAGGAAGAGGGCATCAGTGGTGCCTTTTCCTGGTACAAACCCAAATTGCATCTCATCTGGTTTTACCCGGTCCCTAATCAACTGTGCTATAACTCTTTGTTACTTTCATGACCTGGTCCATCAGCTTTATACCTCTATAGTTTCCTCTATCTAATACATCATCTTTACCCTTGTGGCAGTTGACAATGATGCTGCTGCACCAATCCTTTGGTATGACACCCTCTAGTATTACCTGGTTAACAATACGTGTAGTTATGGTGTGACCTACCGACCCAGATGCCTTCAGCATCTCGGCAGCTATACCCGATGGACCGGTTGCCTTCCCCGACTTCATATCTTTGATTGCCTTCCTTACTACACTGCTGGCCCCTGTATAGCATCCACTTGGGGTAGGGTCTCTTCTTCCCATGCATTCTCCTCATTTAGTAATCTTTCTTAATGGCTCTTCCATACATCTTTCTTCTCAGCACTTGTGAGGGCAAGCTCAACTTTATCATTCCGGATACACTTCTCTCCAATGACATCACAATTCTCTCTGACACACTGCCTCGCAATCTTGAACACCTCCTGTTTCTGGTCCTCACATTGCAAAACATGCTGTAATGTGGTTGGTATTAAGAAGGGCAACCAACTATAGAAACCATGGCAAATATGAAATGCAATAAGCAAGATTGGAGCTCTGACCCATCTGGTCTCAGACTGTGACAAACCATCCAACCCATGCCAGCATGGAAAGCAGATGTAAAATGATGAGTTTAAGGTTGTTACGCTTTAGTAGTTAAAATTTTAATATTATTATATTTGTTGGGAAAATTTAGATTAATTCAAATGACATTGGCAGAGAAAGGGTTGGAAAGACCCTTCAGTTATGTGAAGAACATGACAACCTCCCTAGTGTTAGGTGACCTACACGATAAAAGCACACAGTACATGCTGTAAAGTGGTTAGTGATAGGAAGGGCATCCAGCCTTAGAAATCTTACCAAAGGGTTGGGAGGACCCTCAATTGTGTCAAAGATATGACAACCTGGAACATCGATTATACATAAATGAGACACAGATCCCTGGTTTGCATAGGAGATCAGTGGCTTTGCTTCAGTACTGATTTGGTCTCTGCAGAACCCTTGCTTGTAGGAAAAAAGGACATTGAAACGACAACAATAAAAATGACAACATTGTCATTTTTAAGGATTTATTTTAACATATATCATAAATTTACTTTTTACACATTTTTCTTTTTTTTTATTTTGAAATAAAAATTGATGATTATTTTTCTTCATTTCTGTCTTAATTCCATTCTGAAAAACTATTTATATCAATGTATATTTCTCATAGAAATGTCTGGTATCTTATTCTCTACCAAAACATTTTTTTTTGTGTGTCTTTTTTTTTTTACAATAGGGGGTTAAAGCTGTTAAAAAAGAAATTGAGGAGACAACATTATCTCGAGCGAGGACTTATCGAGCACCAGGTATTGTTCCCTAATTTCACCATCGACTTTAGTAAACATGCAAAAACTATCCTCTAAAGATAAACTTTCTTTCAATCTGCATGAAAATAAATATTCCTATCAGTTTGATATTATATTTGAATTTTATATTTCACGAAGCCTGCAAAACTATATTTACTTTCTCTTTTCCAGTTACATTGAGGAAACGTTCAGAAAAGTCTTCAAAGAAAGACCCAACTGAAAAGATGGTAGAAGCCAATGAGTAAGTCTTAGTTTTACTTTACAGAACAATTATTATACTAATTATTCTCTGTCATTAGGGTGGTGGATGGCAAAATAGTCAGAATAATTATACTAATTATACTAACTAGTTGTAGCCCAGGGTTTTCCTAAGGACATACAGAAACACACACTTTTTACCACGTGTTGATAGACTTGCACTTAAAATCCCCTCCCTTGCAATGTGGTCACAATTTTCTCTAACGGACACACACACATATACACACTGTATTTCTCACTCAACAACAACAACCTCCTATTATAGTGGAAGTCTTTTTTAAAGTCTGTGTTGCATTGTTGGACATACAGTAACGCAAACAACAACCAAAAAACTATTTTCGTTTACACATTACACTTTAGTTAGGGAGAGGGGAGTGAGTCTGAGGTGGAGTAGTATTTCCCTCCCTCTATATAAAGAGCGTGACAGACAGACACAGCTTTTATTATAGTATAGATTATCCACTTTAAATAGGGTGGATGAGATAATTGACTGAGAACTGGACTAAAAATGTCTGCAGTTATTTCAGTATTGATTTTTATGTTCTGAATTTAAATTCTATTCTTAAAATTATGTCTTAGTCAAGTAGTTCAAGTTAATTTAATTGATCATATCTCCCACTAAAATTTGTAATCTTGTGCCAAAGTTCATCATCATCATCATCATTTAACATCTGCTATCCCTGCTAGCATAAGTTAGATGGGTTTTCACAGACCGAGTCAGTATTAAAATGAGTCTACTGACCTCCCAGACAGGCGAAAAGCCTACATCCCACAAACTGTATTCGTTTTCAGCTGAGTATACTGAAGCAAAGTGAAATTAAGTGTTTTACTCAAGAACACATAACACAACCTTGTTCAGAAATCAGACCCACCACATTATGATTGTAAGTCCAACATCCTAACTACTTGGTCTCACGCCTTCATCATTGCATACATTTATCTTATTATCAGATAACTCCACTGAAAAATAGTAAAGAAGATCTTTGCATGAAAATATTATATCAAATATAGGAATGAAATGGACCTTCGTAAGATTTAACGACTGATCCAATTGTTCAATCAATAAAACAGCCTTATGAAATTAATGTATAAATGGCTGAACAGGGTGATTCAGCATGACACAGTGTGTAAAAAGGCTGTCCCTTAGAATCACAGGTACAGTCCATCTGATGGGCTTCTAAATAGTTTCTGTCTACCCAATTTCACTCACAAGGTATGGGTCAACCTGATACTAAGGTTAATTACACTTCGCCAAGATTCCATGTGGTGGGATTGAACCTGGGACCTAATGATTGTGAAGTGAACTTCTTAAGCATGCAACCATGCTGTGTCTACGTTAGGTATAATTTGTCCCTATAAAGAGAATCTTTTTGTACACTTACATGCCAATTATAACATCCATAAAATATGACAAAATTTTCTAATTTCCTCATTCAGAGATGCTACAGGAGTTGTTTTACACAAAGACTCTCGTTGGTTCCAAAGCTGGCAGAATTTCAAAGATAATAACCAGTATGTACATAGTAAGTATCTGTATATTTTTTACTTTTTCTTTGACATTCCCTTCCTCCTAATCATCGTCGTATTTATGTCTATTTTCCATGCTTCCATCGTTTAAACAGGTTTTCTTGTTCTAAGGCTAGACTGGTCAGATGACTGCGCCTTGCTCATACATTCCATTCTTGCATGGTTTCTATGACTTGAATGCTCATTTTAACACCAGTTATTTCATGACATGTACCAAGCACCTCTTTTCGTGGCACCAGCACTACCATTTTGCAGTGTGGGCTGAGTGTATTTTATTCTGGCACCAGCTCTATCACTTTTCAACACTAGGGTCTTTATTGTGTCATCCTTAGCTATGCCTGGAAAGGAGTATTATGCTCGTAAAATGTTCCAAATAAGAAAGCCTTTTCTTCATTTATGAAAGAACATCAATCACTGTATTTACTCAAATATAAGCTGACTCCACGATTTTATGTCTGAGAAATGGGCAAAAATCGAAACCCCATTTATAAGCTGAGGAAGCTAATCAACACATTATTTAGATGTATATAAGCACACACCCCACCTCCTATTTTACCATCGATTTTTTGGTCACATATTCCTTGGCTTATATTCAAGTATATAGGATTTGTCTCTCTCTATGTTTTTACACGGTCCATTTACTTAGAATCCAAGCCTTCAATTTTATTCGTTAATTCTGTCAGACCCTCAAAAACAATCGTCTTGTATTTAAACTTTGATTACTGTTATACGTTCGTTTAATAACCTTCTCGTATTTAAACACTGATTACTGTTATATGTTCGTTTATAATTTAAAAAAAAAAAAATAACCTTCTAGTTAACTCCCCCCCGCCCCCACTCGCCACCATTATTAGATGGTCCAATCATAATTCAGCGGCTTATACGTCTCTCTTAACAATTTCTTACACTCTTACACAAAACCACCGCCTCAGCTATTCACTACTTAAGTTTAAACCTGGTTGCCTTTGATATGCTAGATGGACCGTGGGATTCTGGAGAGAATGAAGAATCTGGAGATTCAAATGACAATGTCAAAGATAAAGATTAATTCACCTCATGTGGCCGGACGAAAATGCAAGGTTACCTCTTTATTTCAGACGCGGATGGCAAACATAACCCCATCTCCCTCACCCCTCCCTACACCTCCATCTCATCCCTTCCACCCATCAAACTAAATCCCAAACTTCAGAGTTGGTACCATGAATGTAAGCACTTTAAAAGGTCACTCTAACGAGGTTGTAGCGATGCTTGAACGTAAGGAAGTTGATGCATGTTGTGTCCAAGAGACTAGGTGGAGGGGTGGGTCTGCTAGATTCATTGTGGTTAAAAAACGATGCTATAAACTTTTCTGGGTGGGAAATAAAAATGGGCTGGGTGGAGTAGGAATTATGTTAGCAGAAAAATGGGTAGATAAGGTAATCGACGTAAATAGAAACTACTGTGACAATAATATCCGCTTATGCACCCCAATCTGGACTGCCTGGCGTTATAAAAGACAGATTCTATGAGTCGCTAATGCTCACTACCTCCCAACTAACAGACAGTGACTACATAATTATTGCTGGTGACCTAAATGGTCATGTTGGACAACATTGTGACGGCTATGACGGAATCCATGGAGGCTACGGGTTTGGTACCAGAAATGAGGAAGGCTTCAGAATTCTGGAATTCTGTGACGCAAATAACCTAACTATCTGCAACACAGACTTAAAAAAACGAGACAATCACTTGATCACCTATAGATCAGGGGAACACGCCAGTCAGAGATATTATATCCTTACCAGAAGACGTGACAAAGTGTCGGTTGTAAACACTAAATCCCTCCCCTGCGAAGAATGCACCTCCCAACATAGCCTCATAGTCAGGACGATACGTACTCGACAACAGAGGAGGACTACCCTGAGAAGAAGAATGTGGAAGTTAAAGGACCCCACAGCCAGTAACAAATTTAAAAGCATACTACTCAATGCTTTTGACAGTAAGGAAGAGCAATTAGAGACGTACAGTATAGAGGAACTGGGAATTCCTGAAAGTTAACCTGCTGAAGGCGACAGATGAAATCTGTGGCTGGAGCAGACCTATAGGCAGGAGGAAAGTAACATGGTGGTGGAACAGTAAGGTGGAGGAGTCAATCAAGGCCAAGAAGCAAGCTTGGAAAGTATGGGGGAAGTAGAGAACACTATCAAACAGCGAAGAGGGAAACTAGGAGACAAGTGTACCTTGCAAGAAGGGAAGCAGAGGAAAGAAAGTTCAAGCATGTTCTACGTGAGGTGTTCAGGATTGCTAAACAATGTGTCAAGGAAAACCGTGATATTGTCGGGGAGAAGTGTGTACGTAATTATAATGGTATACTTGCCGTCACTGATACTGAAAAGAAGGTAGCTTGGAAGTGTCACTACGAGAGGCTACTAAATGAGGAGAATAAGTGGGAAAAGGATACTCTGCCCCAAATCGATCCAATAGAGGGACCAGCAGTGCAAGTTGAAGGTAGTATAATAAGTAAGGCAATCAAAGATATGAAGACAGGCAAAGCAGCTGGGCCTTCAGAGATAGTTGCTGAAATGCTGAAAGCATCTGGATCGGTGGCACACACTATGGTCTCCTGGATAGTAAACCAAGTTATACAGAATGGGGTCATACCAAATGACTGGCGTAGCAGCATCATCATTAACTGCTACAAGGGTAAAGGAGATGCCCTAGACAGGGGAAACTATAGAGGCATTAAATTAATTGACCAGGTCATGAAGGTCACAGAAAAAGTTATAGCGCAACTAATCAGAGAGCGAATAGATCTAGATGAAATGCAGTTTAGGTTTGTGTCAGGTAAAAGTACCACAGACGCTCTTTTCCTTGTACGACAACTACAGGAGAAGTACCTAGCTAAAAGTAAACCCCTATACTTAGCTTTTGTTGACTTGGAGAAAGCCTTTGACAGAGTCCCCCGCTCCATTATCTGGTGGGCTCTTAGAAAACTAGGTGTTGATGAATGGCTCGTGAGAGCTATGCAAGCCATGTATAAAGAAACAGTCAGCAAAGTTAGAATTAACAATGCATATAGTGAAGAATTTAGCGTAAAAGTCGGTGTTCATCAGGGCCTGTCCTTAGCCCCCTCCTATTTATTATTGCCATTCAGGCTATAACAGAGGAGTTCAAGACCAGCTGCCCATGGGAACTTCTATATGCAGATGATCTAACGCTCATAGCTGAATCAATGGCTGAACTAGAAAAGAAATTCCAAACTTGGAAGCATGGCTTAGAATCAAAAGTCCTTAAAATTAACTTGTCTAAGCCTAAAGTTCTAGTATGTAGGAAGGAAAATAGGGCACTGGTCCCCTCTGGGAAATGGCCATGCTCAGTGTGTAGGAAAGGAGTAGGCAGAAACTCCATTTTATGTCCCAAATGCAAACTATGGGTGCATAAAAGATGTAGTGGGATCACAGGTAAACTAACCAAGAACATAGATTTTATATGTGGCCGGTGCTCAGGTGCAATAAGTAGTAGCAAGTGCCCACAGGATACTAGTTCCTTCCATTGCCCAGATGGTTCTATAGAAATAGTGGACACCTTCCGTTACCTGGGTGACAAAATCAGCAGTGGTGGTGGGTGCTCTGAAAGTACAGTAGCTAGAGTCAGAACGGGATGGAAAAAGTTCAGAGAGCTTATACCACTATTGGCCGCTAAAGGTTTCTCCCTAAAAATGAAAGGCAGACTGTATGATGCCTGCATACAAACAGCAATGTTACATGGCAGTGAGACATGGGTATTGTGTGCAGAGGATCTGCGCAGACTGGAGAGGAACAAAGCTTGGATGTGTAATAGTAATATATGTGAACGGCAAAGCATAAATGAACTAAGTGAGAAATTACGAATAAGAGGGATCAGATGCTGTTTACTCGAGAAGACTACGTTGGTATGGTCACATGATGTGCATGAAAGACGACAGCTGTATAAAAAAGTGCATCGCGATCAAAATAGATGGAAGCTACGGAGTAGGTAGACCCAGAAAAACCTGGGACGATTTGATAAATTCGGACCTTACACACTTACACCTCTCCAAGACAATGTCACTGGACCGAGATCTTTGGCGCTACACAGTAATACAGAAGACCCGCCTTGCCTAAGTACAAAGCGAAACCTATAGTCAGTAGGCACCTCCTAACCAAAAATACACCCCCATCCCACTACTCTTACCCCACCCCCATCAACACCTAAAGATATGTTGGTACCACAACATCCAGTCCTAAATAAATGAGACCGACAAAAAAAACACACAGTCCACGCTGTAATGTGGCCGTGTAGGTAACATGGTAAAAACCTCCCAGTCCACATTGTAAACGTGGTTGGTGTTAGGAAGGGCATCCAGCCGTAGAAAACCCGCCAGACAGTCCTATACGTGCAAGACAACCAATCTAGCCTCAAGTGGGACAATTCCCGTCTAAACCCATGCTAGCGTGGAAGATAGACGTTAAATGATGATGATGATGATGATGATGATGATATGATATTACTAGTTTACAACAAAGTAATTTAAGATTGTCTATTTTATAGATTTGAAGTTTTTTGAAAAAAATACTTTACTGTGTTCAAAAAAGATCCAATTTGAAAAATCGCACTATAATCTGCTATAAATTCTGGCATATAACTAAATCTGCAATTATCCAACCACATTTAAAAGTAGATGCTAAATTGTTGAAAGGATCAAGGAAATTAATTTATGTATGACTCCACCACTGGTGCTCTCTCTCTCCTCACTCTTACCATCCCCTTTCCATAAAGTTGTGAGATTAAAAAATTTTTTAAATGTCAGCATTTGTTGCCACCACCTTAACCACTTTTTTACTATCCCCATAGTATGATGCACAATTTACAGTTCGGTTGTTAGCATTTGAATATAACAGATTCTTTTTTCTTCATCAGACCCTTTTCCTTTCTTCATCTCATTAATTTTCTTTTCTTTAGAATTATTTGACTTAAAAATGAAATATGATGAAAGCGATAACGTTGTAGTTCGAGCAACTCGTGTGTTCACTGATAAAGTTGGAATGGTATTTGGTAAGTATGTCTAAGAAGTCATTAACTGTATAAAATCATTAACTGTGTTGATGTTTTTGGATTTAGGCACAAGGCCAGCATTTTTTTTTGGGGGGGGGGGGATTCGATTAAATCAACCCCAGTGCGTTACTGGTACTTTATTTTATCGACCCCCGTAAGGATGAAAGGCAAAGCTAACTTCGGTGGGATTTCATCTCAATGTAAAAGGCTGTCACTATGCTGCATAAGACAAGTTACCCCATTGTGAGACAAACCAGGTCAGATGAGCATGTATTGCTCATACTAAACTGATTAATTGATCTCTTGTTTTACAATTGTTTCATAGGGAAAAATAAACAAAAATTGTTATTGGTATATTGATTAATTGAAAGCAGTTATACAACTGTATTGTACGAGAGTTGGCTGAAAAGTTGATAGGCTGACCAAGATATTGGTAATGACCAAATGAGGTTTAATTTTTCAACATAGTCCCTGGAAAGAAACAAACAATGTAGTTATTAATAAGAAGAGTTGAAATAAATGCATGTAAGATTTCACAACTCTTGCATGAGTCCTTCATAGTCGGTTTATGAACTTTTCAGTTGACCCTCGTATTAGCCTTGACAAAATACATCAATTCTGCCATCCATCCTCAAATTAAAAATCCCTATTTCAACTATACGTGTATTCTTCTCTCACCAGGTAGTATGTTCTCCAAGACAGAAATGTCAGAAGTATTAACAGAAATCTGTCGTATAGACCCAACATTTGATAAAGAAACATTCCTGAAGAACTGTGAACGAGAGATTATTCCAAATATTCTTGAGGTAAAGCATGACAGAGTTGCTATGTATCATTGTTAATTATCGTCATCATCATTGTCTTGTTACTTCTGCTTCTCCATACTTGCATGAGTTTGACAGGTCCGTTTTAGTACAGAGCCTCTGCACATGTCTGGCATCTTCCTCATCTACAAACTCCTTCTACTTGTATTGTTTCACACATTTTTTCCTCACTTTCAGTTATCATATACATCCCATATCCATACCAATGCAATTTTCCCTCTTTCACATTATGGTTGGGATCTCTAATGACCAGTTTTATTCTTAGCAGTGTACATTCTGTTATACATTCATACTGACATTATACATCTAATATTTTTACATTGTCCAATGCCCATGTTTTCACTAACGTCATAAATATTGCACTATAAACGTGGTTTGTGTTAGGAAGGGCATCCATCTTTAAAAAAAGTCAAAATACAGTTCCGTTTGAGCAAGGTACAGCACAGCCAACTGGCCAGACATGTCTCATCATCATCACCGTTTTACGTCCGTTCTTCCACGCTAGCATGGGTTAGACGGGTTGTCCTGTTGTGTGCAGTGTCTGGTCGGCTGACCATGCCTTGCTCATACAGGAACTGATCTGGCTTGATTTCTACAGCTGGATGCCCTTCCTAACACCAACCTCATTTACAGTGAGTGCTGGGTGCTTTTTCGTGGCGCCTACACGTCCACTTTACAGTGTGGGCTGGGTGCTTTTTTGCCGTGGCACCTCCACGACCACCTTGCGGTGGTGGGTGTGGGGGCATATTGTTTATATGCTTCAGCATGTACCCATGGGAGGTCGGGTACTCTGTCGGGTCTCATAATATGGACAATCCATCTAACCCATGCAAGCGTGGAAAAAATAGATGTTAAACATACAATCTACCTTTCATTAGGAGATAGAAACCATTTGTTTCCCCGAGAGATAATATTTTTTCTAACCTGTCCTTAATCTGACTTGTAAGTTTTCATCAGTCACACCCACTGCTGATTAAGTCATCTGACCTCTGTGTTTTCACCACAGTCACACCTACTGCTGATTAACTCATCAAGGTAACAAACAAAAGGTATCAACTACCTGGCTGCTAAATATTTTTGTGTATTTATTATATTTAAAGTCCTTTGACAGCCTGTCTTTTCATTCTGGTTCATTGCTTTCTTTTCTATTCATCTTCTTTGTCATATTTCCTTGAACAAATATGTAAAATAATGAGGTCTCTTTAACCTTGAGGGGTGCAACACAACCTCAATAGTACTGCTGCCACAATAAAATACATTATTGCATGATAGCGAAACATGGTCAAAATCTTTTGTTTTTTCCTCAACAGGCAATGATCAGAGGTGACCTTGAAATTCTAAAGGACTGGTGTTATGAAGCTGTGAGTCATTTTAATTTTCATATTCAAAGATTTAGATAAAAGAGATGGCCTTTTCTCTCTCCATTTATATATTTGAGGGAATATAAATATACATGATCTGAACTTTTAACTATTTCTTTAACCTTTTCATTATATTCCACTCCTAATGAAAGACGCAGCCCATGAATTTTAAATAAATGTGAACATAAGGAAGAATTTGTAGGGATTTGGTAATACAACTATCATTTTTAAGCTAGTGTTTCAATTGTAACGTAACAAAGGTTCTTATAATGAATCATAATTATAAAGATCTATGACAAAACCAGACAAAATAATGTTTTTACCCTATATATTTCAAAGATAAAGGCCTTTTTTAATGACCAACACAGAAAAACAAAGTGTTCTCTTCTCACAAACATTTTCTGTGTTGTGTGTGAGACTGACTATTTGTATTTATAATTTGTGTTTTATCGTTTTTTTTAAGGGGATGTAGATTTTCAGTTTTGATTGAGGTTTTGGAATGAATTGTCCCTAAAATATAATTTTCCATTAAATTCTAATTATTTTCCTTAGCTTTCTATAAATTTTTTTTTTTTTTTTTTAAACATTTTTCTAGCCATACAACACTTTAGCTCATCCCATCAGACAGGCCTATGCTGCTGGTTACAGGTTTGATTCTCGTGTTCTGGATATCAACAACATAGATGTAAGTAGCTTTACTTTAATATAAACTATTATGCTCTGTCTTAATTTAAAACTCATCAACATTTTATTCCACAGGCCACCTGTCTTTAAATGTTCACACATTTTATTTAGTTTAACTCTTTAACATTTACATTACTCTATATTTACTATTGTATTTTCACAGTAAATGCTTTACCTCACATAAAATCGAATCTATGCAATTTTGATGATGTTATAATTTATTTTAAGAACAATACCTTAACATAAGTATGAGCAGCCAGTTTGAACAGAAAGAGGTGAGAGAATGCTGGCCGGATACAGCCGGTTTAAATGCTAAAGGGTTAATATGTACATTTGTTTATTCAAGTGTTTTTGCTAAGTCTGGTTGGTTACAGATTAAATATGTAATGTCAAAACTTCAAATATGAGGTGTATATTTTTGCGACCCCTGTTTCTTTTCTGACACCCCTCGTATATCATAGAAAAAGGAGTATAATATGGGTCGCCAACTGAGGGTATTCTTTGTTGCCAGCACATGCTATAAAGTGGTTGGTGTTAGGAAGAGCATCCAGTTATAGAAAGCTTGCCAAACAAAAGGTTGCGATGACTCTGCAGTTGTGTCAAAGATATGACAACCTCTCTACCTGGTGCCAAAATTAAATGTACTCGATATAGTTTGGGACCATATCTAAGTGAGATGCAGAACCCCGGCCTGTCTGCGAGGTCTGTATCCCCACCTCAGTCTGTGAAGACCTGTCCAACCCTTGCTAGCAAGAAAAGCAGGTGTTGATGATGACTAAACAATAATAAAGTTACTTTAAATTCTCTCTTTCCTCCTATTTCCACTTATGTATTTATTTTGTATTCTTTACATCAGATTGCTGCTGGGAAGATGATGGAACAAGGCCCTGTACTTATCATTAGCTTCAATAGTCAACAGATTATGGCAGTAAGGAATGGTCAAGGCAGTATTGTTGAGGGAAATCCTGTAAGTAAATAAGACTAGTGTTTTTTGGGTTTTTTTGTGTAACACTTTTATTATAGTATTTCACTAAAATTCACATATCTCTAAGAGGGTCACATTTTGCTCTCTTGCTTTATCATACTTTGGTGTTTTTTTTAAGATATATTTTATTAAAGTGAATAAATATATGCATTTTAAAGCATTGATAAAGTTACCTTGGATTTAAATATATCATTATCATCCATGCTTGCATTAGTTAGACGGGTTGTCAAGTTATGAGCCACTCAGGTATGTTTTGCTCATACTGATATGTATTTTGACTGTGTTCTGCAACTGGATGGCCTTTCTAACATCAACCACGTTACAGTGTTGACTGGGTGATTTTTTGTTGTGTCCACATGCTTTTTATTGTCACTAACATGACCACCTTACAGTGTTTACTAGGTGCTTTTTGTCATGTCACCAGCACAACCACCTTACATTGTAGACTGGGTGCTTTCTGATTATTACTATGAACCGGAATCTTGCTCTTTTCTGAGCTGATCACCATTCCATATGTTCCTGATATTCTTTCCAGCCAAGTAGTGAGGTGCTGGAGTTTTGTTTCACTGCCTCTTAATAGGTCAATGTCATCGGAGAAAGAGATACTAGACACATACTTTTGTTATCCTCGACAGGATTTGAACTCAAAGAGCAGCGAGCCGAAACAAATGCCGCAGAGCATTCTATCTGATGTTCAACAACTGTGCCTATTCATCGCCTACTTATTATACTTACTTTGGTATAAAACATTATCAGATGTATTATGTATATTGTTGGTACTTTAAAAAATATTTCTTGCCAAATATGATTAATAATGTGGAAGGACTGTTATTGATTTAATGATCCTGATTTTAGTATAGTCAAGGTGCATGGCTTAAAGATAAAGGTGTTGGACTGACAATCATAATGTCATAAGTTCAATTTTTGCACTGGGTTGTGTGTTGTTTTCTTGAGCAAAACACTTCATTTCATGTTCCAATATACTCAACTGAAAATGATACCAGCAATAGTTGGAGATTAACCCTGCAATGGACTGGCATCCTGTCCAGGGGAAAGTCTTGTACTCTCAGTTACTTAATGCCAAAGAAACCAGGTTAAACACCGGCTTAATGAACCTCTGGCTTAAGACTTGTACTATATTTGGTTCAAGTACTTTATATATCTGTCCCTTTAATATTTTCTTACAATATTTATTTTCAAAACAGAATTTTTTTACTTTTGTCTTAAAAAGTGTTAAAATTTTTTATCTATTTACAAAGTGTAAAGCAACATCTTTGTTAAATATTCTTAATTTTATTTTTATTTTATTTAGGACCAGATTCTGCGGATATTTTATGTATGGGCATTGTGTCGTGACCAGGAAGAACTTGATCCACGAGCTGCATGGAAATTAATGGACATTTCTGCTAGTTCTTCAGAACAATGGCTATAACATAGGACTTATGTTTCTGCTCTATTAATTGCCACTTGTTGGTAACCTTACTTCTTCCTCTAGCCAATGCCAAGTTAGTTAGAAGTCTATCAAAATAGTCACAAATGTTGCTGCTAAAAGAAAACAACAACAACATATAAAAAAAAGAAAACAAACTGAAGCTGAATATGAATAACAATAAAATAACAATCAAGACTTTTATGAAAATTCTGTGATATTTTTCTTTCTTGTATGTAAAATGTTATAGAATTAAACATTTTTTTTCTTTTCTTTATCAAAATATTATAAAGAGAAATTGGAGAAAATTTGATTTTAATGACATAATTTTTTTTATCTTTAACATTTAATTTCAAATATTTCCATCACTTGATTTGTCCTCAAATTTAGTATGGTTTAAATGATGGGATTGTATTTGTTACGGAAAAGTATCTTTAAATGTATTTTTAAAAAATTGCTTGTTAGATTGTTTTTTTTTAGCCACAGGTCCTTTGTTTTTCTTTTACTGTGTAGGTGGTCTGTATGCAGTTTATAATGACATGATTCGTGCTATTTTTTAGTCTGTAATTACGATATGTCAACTAATTGTTTCCAATGATTTCAGTTGGTGACAGCTTGTTGAAATCCATGCCAGCTGATGTTGACAGTTTGTGGGTCATTTTGGAATGTGTTCCACCAGGTCATCTTCGGCTGGCCTCTTTTCCTCTTGCCTTTTGGGAGGTGCAGAATGTGACCTGCAAAATGGAACCAACATTCCATGATGATCTCCTGCAGTGTATGTGAACCTGTTCTCCACAAGATCTCACCAGCTGACCTTTATAATCTTATGCAGGCTCCTCTGATGGAAAGTTTTTGAGACCAATCCATCTTCACAATGTGTTTCCATGTTTCACAGTCATAGATGGCCACGGGAAGTACATTGCTAGTGTACAAGCGCTGCTTGAAATACATGCTGAGGGCTCTGTTTGACCAAATCAAGTGCATCCATTGGTTTGATGACCAATTACATAATAGATTGATTTTGAACTACATGTTAAATATACTCTGGGAGTTTATTTAACATTACCTATTGAGTACGCTGAGATGCAACCGGTCCTAGCAGTGATACCCATGCTAGGTCTATCAGCTTATTATTATTATTATATATATATTAGGGCGGTGGATTGGCAGTATCGGTAGAGGGTTGGACGCCATGCTTTCCAGCATAGTTACGTTCTGAGTTCAAATCCCGCCGAGGTTAACTTTGCCTTTCATCCTTACGGAGTCGATAAAATAAAATACCAGTAATATACTGGGTAATTGCTGGTCTTGTGCCAAATGTAGAAACAATTATTATTATATATATATATAAATGTGTGTGTATATATATATATATATATATCTTCTTTTGGTTATTATGGCTCTAGATATTGTCTATTGAGCCTGCTTATTGAGAAACACAAAATCCTAAGCATATTTGATTCCATTTTTTTTTTGTGATATGTATATATATGTAAGTTTAGGGAGCTGCTTCCTCTGTTGACGAAGAAGGGTTTCTCCCTGCGTACGAAAGGCCGGTTGTATGATGCCTGTGTGAGGAGCGCAATGCTGCATGGTAGTGAGACATGGGCAGCAACTGCAGAGGATATGCGACGGCTGGAGAGAAATGAGGCAAGCATGCTCCGTTGGATGTGCAGTGTAAATGTGCGTGAACGACCCAGCATAAATGTATTGAGAGAGAAACTGTCCGAGAAGGATAGAATGTAGTGTACAGGAGAGGAGACTGAGGTGGTATGGACATGTGATGCGCATGGAGGATGACCGATGGGTGAAGAAGTGCCAGGAATTGCCAGTTGAAGGAAGACGTGGTAGAGGTAGACCACAAAAAACATGGGCGGAGGTGGTGAGAACAGACCTCAGATCATTGAAGCTCACGGTGGAGATGACGAGTGGAGAGATGCTGTGCTGAATAAGACCCGTCCCGTCCTTGCAAGCAGGGAAAAGCGGACGTAAAATGATGATGATGATGATGATGTAAGTAAGGTACTCAATACATAGCAGAGTAAAAGTTTTAATATAGAAGAGGTTCTACAGGACTAGAACTGTTTCATTCGTGAGAAATCATCAGGATCACTGATTCCTGATGATTTCTCACAAATGAAACTAGTCCTGTAGAATCTCTTCTATATATATATGTGTGTGTCTTGGGTATGACATTAAACTACATCCAGTGGCAAGGCTCGAGTTCAGGAGCTGTGGGAAATGTGGATTTACCCCTTAGTTGTCATAACTCCCAGGTCTGTGTGTTTTTTTTTGTCGTGACACCTACACAACCTCATTTGTTTCGGACTGGATGTTGTGGTACCAACATAACTTCACATTTAAGCGGGTGGTGTGGATGGGGTGGGGGTAGTGGGAAGGGGGTGTACTTTGTGAGAGGTGCCTACTGACTGTAGGTTTCGCTTTGTACTTAGGCAAGGCGAGTCTTCTGTATGACTGTGTAGCGCCATAGATCTCGGTCCAGTGACATTGTCTTGGAGAGGTGTAAGTGTGTGAGGTCGGAATTTATCAAGTCGTCCCAGGTTTTTCTGGGTCTGCCTACTCCGTGGCTACCGTCTATTTTTATCGCCCTGCACTTTTTTATACAGCTGTCGTCTTTCATGCGCATCACGTGACCGTACCAACATAGTCTTCTCTCGAGTAAACAACACCTGATCCCTCTTATTCCTAATTTCTCCCTTAGTTCGTTTATGCTTTGCCGTTCACGTATATTACTATTACACATCCAGCTTCGTTTCTCTCCAGTCTGCGTATATCCTCTGCACACAATGCCCAGGTCTCACTGCCATGTAACATTGCTGTTCGTATGCAGGCATCATACAGCCTGCCTTTCATTTTTAGAGAGACCCCTTTAGCGGCCAATAGTGGTATAAGCTCTCTGAACTTTTTCCATCCCATTCTGACTCTAGCTACTGTACTTTCAGAGTACCCTCCCACACTGCTGATTTTGTCACCCAGGTAACGGAAGGTGTCCACTATTTCTATAGAACCATCTGTGCAATGGAATGAGCTAGTATTCTGTGGGCACTTGCTGCTACTTATTGCACCAGAGCACCGGCCACATATAAAATCTATATTCTTAGTTAGCTTACCTGTGATCCCACTACATCTTTTATGCACCCATACTTTGCATTTGGGACATAAAATGGAGTTTCTACCTACTACACACTGAGCATGGCCATTTCCCAGATGGGACCGGTGCCCTATTTTCCTTCCTACAAACTAGAACTTTAGTCTTAGACAAGTTAACTTTAAGGCCTTTTGATTCTAGGCCATGCTTCCATGTTTGGAATTTCTTCTCTAGTTCAGCCATTGATTCAGCTATGAGCGTTAGATCATCTGCATATAGAAGTTCCCATGGGCAGCCGGTCTTGAACTCTGTTATAGCCTGAAGGGCAATAATAAATAGAACGGAGCCCTGATGAACACCAACTTTTACGCTAAACTCTTCACTATATTCGTTGTTAATTCTAACTTTGCTGACTGTTTCTCTATACATGGCTTGTATAGTTCTCACAAGCCATTCATCAACACCTAGTTTTCTAAGCGCCCACCAGATAATGGAGCGGGGTACTCTGTCAAAGGCTTTCTCCAAGTCAACAAAAGCTAAGTATAAGGGTTTACTTTTAGCTAGGTAGTTGTCGTACAATGAAAAGAGCGTCTGTGGTACTTTTACCTGACAAACCCGAACTGCATTTCATCTAGATCAATTCGTTCTCTGATTAGTTGCGCTATTACTTTTTCTGTGACCTTCATGACCTGGTCGATTAATTTAATGCCTCTATAGTTACCCCTATCAAGAGCATCTCCTTTACCCTTGTAGCAGTTAATGATGATGCTACTACGCCAGTCCTTTGGAACGGCCCCATTCTGTATGACTTGGTTTACTATCCGGGTGACCATAGTGTGTCCCACCATTCCAGATGCTTTCAGCATTTCAGCAACTATTTCAGAAGGCCCGGTCGCCTTACCCGTCTTCATATCCTTGATTGCCTTACTTATTATACTACCTTCAACTCGCACTGCTGAAAGTTGATAAACAAAACTTTAAAAACATCCTTTCTTTTTCTTTCTAAAATTAAAATGTTGGGAGCCTGAAATTTGAAACTAATGTTCCTATACTAATGGCAGCTAATTAGGTAATTAGTTCATTAATGATATGACCAACATCACAAGCATAGCTTTGGCTAAAGCAAATTTTATATACACATATATATATATGTGTGTATATCATCATTTTACGTCCGCTTTTCCCTGCTTGCAAGGGTGGGACGGGAACTGATTCTGGCTTGATTTCTACAGCTGGATGCCCTTCCTAACACCAACTTCATTTACAGTGAAGTGCTGGGTGTTTTTTTTTTCCGTGGCACCTACACAACAACTCTACAGCTGAGTAAACTGGAGCAATGTGAAATAAAGTGTCTTGCTCAAGGAAACAACACATAACCCGGTCTGAGAATTGAACTCACAACCTTTCGATTGCCAGGCCAATGCTCTAACCACTAAGCCATGTGCCCCCATATACATATACATACATATACATATACATACACATACATATATATACATACATATATATACATATACATACATACACATACATCATCATCATCATTTTACGTCCGCTTTTCCCTGCTTGCAAGGGTGGGACGGGAACTGATTCTGGCTTGATTTCTACAGCTGGATGCCCTTCCTAACACCAACCTCATTTACAGTGAGTGCTGGGTGCTTTTTTGCTGTGGCACCTCCACGACCACTTTGCAGTGGAATGATAAGGACCCCAGTCCCTATCATCTCATTTCTACAGCTGAGTAAACTGGAGCAATGTGAAATAAAGTGTCTTGCTCAAGGAAACAACATCACCCGGTCTGAGAATTGAACTCACAACCTTTCGATTGCCAGGCCAATGCTCTAACCACTAAGCCATGTGCCCCCATATACATATACATACATATACATATACATACACATACATATATATACATACATATATATACATATACATACATACACATACATCATCATCATCATTTTACGTCCGCTTTTCCCTGCTTGCAAGGGTGGGACGGGAACTGATTCTGGCTTGATTTCTACAGCTGGATGCCCTTCCTAACACCAACCTCATTTACAGTGAGTGCTGGGTGCTTTTTTGCCGTGGCACCTCCACGACCACTTTGCAGTGGAATGATAAGGACCCCAGTCCCTATCATCTCATTTCTACAGCTGAGTAAACTGGAGCAATGTGAAATAAAGTGTCTTGCTCAAGGAAACAACATCACCCGGTCTGAGAATTGAACTCACAACCTTTCGATTGCAAGGCCAATGCTCTAACCACTAAGCCATGTGCCTCCATATATATATAGAATTAGAATACCGCATGGTAAATATCCGAAGTTAATACAGCAGAAAAACAGCAGTAATATTAACAATAATAACGTCATAAAAACTAAGATACCTTCGAATGTATCATTAGAGTTGATTTCATTTCATTCCAGCCATCCATCCATTTTTCGAAGGTATCTTAGTTTTTATGACGTTATTATTGTTAATATTACTGCTGTTTTTCTGCTGTATTAACTTCGGATATTTACCATGCGGTATTCTAATTCTATCGTATCTCTCTCGGTTATTTACCATGTGACCCTCAGTGCCTACCTCACAATCTCCCTCACACCACCATAGCCTATTCGACCAATCAAACCTCAGCATGCCATTTCCACGGCTGCTGCTACTACTACCTAACTAACTCTCTCCTCCTCTGTCGCAGCCCAACATACCCTGTCATTATCCCACCACCACTGTTCTTCTAGCCCTCAATTTTGCCACCGTTATGGATGGATGAGCTGAATCAATAGATGAAATATGAATCTGTGAGCTACCAAGCACCCACGTGAAGCGCCAACCCAGAGACCCTCCCCTACGAGTGTCGACAAATGCCCAAAACTCCGAGTTGGTACCATCAATGTAGGCTCAATGAAAGGAAGAGCAGGAGAAATCGTAGAAATGCTAGAGCGAAAGGAAATTGATGTATGCTGTGTGCAAGAGACTAGATGGAGAGGAGAGTCTGCCAGAGTCCTCGTAGGAAAAAGTCGGTGCTACAAATTTTTCTGGGTGGGAAATGACGATGGGATGGGTGGTGTAGGTATACTACTAGCTGACAAGTGGGTAGATAAAGTAATCTCAGTGTACAGGGTAAATGCAAGAATCATTAAACTCAGACTAGTCCTGAATAAAACAATTACCACAATAATATCAGCTTACGCACCCCAATCGGGGCTGCCAGACGAACTTAAGGATAGGTTTTACGAGTCCCTAATGCACACTACTGCTCTAACAGACGACAATGACTTCCTAATCATCGCAGGAGATTTTAACGGACACGTAGGTAAACACTGCGATGGCTTCAATAGAGTACATAGAGGCCATGGGGTTGGCACAAGGAATGAGGAAGGATTCAGACCTCTAGAATTCTGCGACGCCAATGACATGTCGATATGTAACACAAACTTTAAAAAACCCGACAACCACCTGATCACCTATAGATCAGGGGAGCACTCTAGTCAGTTAGATTTTATCCTCATCAGAGGACGTGACAGATGGACGGTCGTAAACACAAAAGCCTTCCCTAGTGAGGAATGTACATCCCAACATAGCTTAGTTGTCAGCGACCTCACGGTCAGAACTAGACGAACCAGGAAACAGAGGCCAACCTGGAGAAGAAAGATCTGGAAGCTGAAAGTCCCCTCAACCAGTAACAGATTTAAAGATATCTTACTCAACGCCTACGACAGTAAAGAAGAACAGATAGAGACATTTAATGTAGAAGAGAACTGAGAGTTCCTAAAAAATAATTTACTAGAGGCGACGGATGAGGTCTGTGGCTGGAGTAAGACCTCAAGC
>OZ024750.1:32500-70000 GCA_964016885.1 Eledone cirrhosa | reverse complement strand
TACCAATATCACAGATTGGAGCACAAAAGGAAACGTTTGTTCTTCATTTAGTTAAATCCAGCGCCTTATAAACCCGTGTGTATCCGGGTACACTAGCTAGAAAGAGAAATGGAAACATTGATTCCTCGGTCCGATTTGACGAAAGTAGATTTAGTTCCACAGCAAATTAACAAACCATACTTGAAGACACGTTGAGGCTGTTGCAAAGGGCAATAACCCTAGATACAATTTTGATCAACTTTTTTTCACCTATAGCAAATTTACCGTGACAGGTTTTTAGCTACTCAAATCTACTTAAGACATCACGCATTGATGTAAAAAATCAATAAAACTGAAGCGGGAGCTCGACTTTGCGCAAAAAGACAAGGCAAAGTTACACATGGGAAAACTTTTTACAGGAACGTCCGATATTCTTGAAAACTGTCACAAAAGACTCGCCATTATGCCGCGATTAAGATAAAGGCCCTTTTAATTCTTCTGCACATGTGAGCGCAAAAATTGTAAAAAAAAAAAAAAAACCTGTAAAAAATCGACATTTTCACCCTGCTTTAAATTAACTGAACATTCAATATCAAGCGATTTTGACTTCCGTCAGTCGTGCAGAGAACAATTTCAACGATACACTGTGTAACTACAATTAATAAATTACACACCTGCGTCTACTAACCTATTTTTTTTTCATTGAAGTTCGAAGTTTTGAACCTGTGATGCGACGGAAGTTACTTTCACACGTTCTAACAGACCAAAGGTCGACTTACACCCGGGCAACGCCGGGTACTTCTGCTAGTGTATGTATGTATATATAAGTATATATGTATGTATATATAAGTATGTATGTATATATATGTGTGTAAAAATGTCAATAATGACCTTTTTTTTTTGACAAACTTGAATTTAAGTTGTCATATTTACCTTAATTAACATTTTAAAAGAAAAGTTGGTTATTTTGACACCCCCCCCCCCCCCCTCCCCAAACTAAAAACAAGACATAAAAATTTAAATTTAAGTTTTAATTGTAAAAGTAACATTATCATATTTTAGCTCCTTGAGTTCCTTAAGTGCGTATTTCAGCTCGTATTCCCCATTTTCTAAACACAATGCTTTTGCAAGCGAATCTTCACTCATTGAATTCTGTATTCGTAGACCTGACTTTTCCCAGCAATTTACAATTGTCTCTTTTACAACCGAATCCCATGCCTGGACTGACCAAAATTACCATGCAATAACTGTTTTTACTTTTGCCAGCAATTATTCCAGTGCATCACTGGTACTTTATTTATCGACCCTATAAGGATGAAAGGCCAAGTTGAACTCGGAAAATAAAGGGGCGTAACTCATGACGTTCCTTTTAAATTGACACTTTCACATCTTTATTAACCAACTTTATTAATAAAAATCGTATTGTAGTTGCATTTGAATGACCAAATTATTCCTTGGTCTAAAGGTTGTAATTTTGTAGTTGTGTTCGAGGGTAGAAAAAAAAAGTTTTATATTTTAAAAGCTTTGTTTGTGGCATGCTGCATTATCAAGGAGCAATAATACTTTTCTCTATTGTTTAAAAAATTCGTAATTGATTTCTTTTAGGTAAAATGAAAATATATTGTCTGTCATCCATCCGTAATGTTCTTTTTATAATAAAATTCCTGTTTAGAAATGTCAATATTCTTGAAACAACGAGGTTTAAGGCTTTTTTCAGTAAAAAGGGGTTTAAACTTTTCACCAGTTGCACTACATGTGAATAGTACTGTAATTCTCTTTTGATTCCTCTAATTTTGTATTATCATCGTTAAGAAAAACATAACTTTTAGTCCCTCTCCTTATTCCTACCCTTTATGTCTCATCCTCGAATCCATATTCTCAGTCCCTGTCTCCTATTCCTTATCTCTCTATCTCTTACTTTTTATTATTTATTTAATCCTTTGATATTTTATTATACAACTTGCCTTTTTATTTTGCTGATTTATAAACTCAAAACATATATCGTATTCCTTTTCATGTCATCACTATTTTACACATCCACTTACTCACCACTATAACTTCTACTATTATCAGAAACCGTATTTTGTACTTATTTTTTACATCGTCATTCTTTCTTCTTTATACTTTTATTATTGTTTATCTTTTATTATTGATGTTTTCGTTTTCATTCACTCGATTCTCTGATGTATCTATAAATGCTAATGCCATGTGTTACACCCTCCAGTATTCCGATGATTTTATCAGAGCCACACACTGTATTTAAGGTCGAGTGATTAGCGACTTTTAGACTCACCTGTTCAATGAAACAATTGTTAGTACTGTAAATAAAACCCTTTTTATACAGCCGACCATCTTACTTTTCATTCTTTCACTACTATTACTCCAAGATCGACCTGCATGGGAATTATTGCAAACTCGCTACCTAAGTAAGGAAACCTCTCACTTGATTACCTAAAACGATAACTTGTTATCCCATGTGTATATATCATCATCATCGTTTAAAGTCTATCTTCCACGCTAGCATGGGTTTAGACGGTAGATGTCCCACTTGAGGCAAGATTGGTTTTTCTCGCTCGTATAGGACTGTCTGGCAGGTTTTCTACGGTTGGGTGCCCTTCCTAACACCAACCACGTTTAGTGTGGACTGGGAGGTTTTTACCGTGTTACCCACACGGGCACATTACAGCGTGGAGATTTTTTTTTTTTTTTTTTTTTTTTGTCGTGACATCTACACGACCTCATTTATTTAGGGCTGGATGTTGTGGTACCAACATAACTTTACAGAGAAAGAGGTTGGAGGAAAGGGTAGTGGGATGCGGGTGTATTTTTGGTTAAGAGGTGCCTACTGACGAAGTTTCGCGTTGTACATAGACAAATCAGGTCTTCTGTATGACTGCGTAGTGCCAAAGATCTCTGTCCAGTGACATTGTCTTGGAGAGATGTATGTAAGGTCGGAATTTATCAGATCGTCCCAGGTTTTTCTGGGTCTGCCTACTCCGTAACTTCCATCAATTTTGATATATATATATATGTGTGTGTATATGTATATATTTGTCCTGGGTATGACATTAAACTACATCCAGTGGCAAGGCTCAAGTTCAGGAGGAACTGTGGGGAACGTGGAGTTACCCCCTTAGTTGTCATAACTCCCAGGTCTGCTCTGGCCTGGTGTAGTAGTACCTGTTAGGGCCCCATTTATAGGTTAAATAATAAGATGACAGATCGGGGTACCCTATCAAAGGCCTTCTCTAGGTCAACAAAGGCTAAGTATAGTGGCTTATTTTTCTCTAAGAACCTCTCTTGTAATTGTCTCATCAAGAAGAGGGCATCTGTTGTACTATTCCCAGGCACAAAACCAAACTGCATCTCATCTAGTTTGATCCTTTCTCTAATTAGTTGTGCTAATATCCTTTCTGCCACTTTCATAACCTGATCCATCAGTTTTATACCACTATAATTTCTCCTCTCAAGGGCATCCCCTTTACTTTTGCACTAGTCTTTGGGTATGACACTGCCATATATAGCCTGATTGATGTGTGCAACCAGTTTAGTGCCTACGTCCCCTGAGGCCTTCAGCATCTCAACAACTATCTCCGATGGTCCAGCAGCCTCACCATTTTTCATTTCCTTAATCGCCTCTTGGACCCTATATTCGTCAATCTCAATAGCTGGTTCCTCTGTCTGATCTACTGAGGGTAATTTCTCTCTCTCCCATATATATCTATATATATAAAACTGTGGTTGTCTGTCTGTCTATCGATTTTTGGCACACATCTCCTCTTAGAATCTCTCACGGAATTGCACCGAAATTGCTATACTTGTACATTGAGCCCTAGCGAAGACATCGGGAAAAAAAAATTTCAAATTGACCCACCCTATGTGACGAAATCGAATATAATGTATCGATTTTTGAGCGTAAGTTATCAGTTATTTCCCTTTGTTCTGTTTACATTGAGCGTCTTACGTAAAAAATTACGCTGGCTTTCTCAGCGTTTAAAATGACATTAACACAATACACGTTTAAAATGACATTAACATTAAGCTTCCGTTTTGCTTCATTTCTATTTAAAAGCATTTTAAAACAATATTTTTACTTGAAAACAAGTCTATTTAAAGACTACGTAAAACAAGCAAATATTTCGTCGTTACGCGTGCAGACAGACAGTCGTGCAGAGAGGTGATATAGGCGTGCAGACACAGTCGTGCAGAGAGGTGATATAGGCGTGCAGACAGACAGTCGTGCAGAGAGGTGATATAGGCGTGCAGACAGATAGTCGTGCAGAGAGGTGATATAGGCGTGCAGACAGACAGTTGTGCAGAGAGGTGATATAGGCGTGCAGACAGACAGTCGTGCAGAGAGGTGATATAGGCGTGCAGACAGACATAACTGATAATTTGGTTACGCTAATGTTTTTCTCTGCGTTGCAGTGTTTACATTTTCGATCTTTGTTAATAAATAACCATAACCAGTGCAGTTTTTATCCCCAGCATCCTCTTTTGTTATAACATTCGGGTTATCGTTATGTTTTAACTTCATAAGGCATATTGTTGGTTGAGGGAATATTAATCAAAAACACCACATGCAAGTCTGCACAGTAGACACTACAGTTTTTAAGCCAAAAAAGAAACTTAACATTGTAACTTTAACACAGCTACTGAGCGACCCCGAGCAACGCCGGGCTTTACTGCTAGTATATATATATATATATATATATATAATATATATATATATAATATATATATATATATAATATATATATATATATATCTTGAAATATTTGTAAATGTCTGAGAGATTGGCTAAATGTTTTACAGTGTACTGTGCCACTAAACTGCACCATACTAAATCACACTACACTGCACTGCACTGCACTGCACTGTACTGTACTGTTCACTCTAACGCTAACGCTACTGTTTTTTTATTTTGCAGTTATGATCAGTAAGAGAAAGGAAGTTATTTCAACAAAAGCTAAGTATAGTGGCTTCTAAGAACCTCTCTTGTAGTTGTCTCGCTAAGAGTGTATCTGTTGCACTTTTCCCAGGCACATAACCAAACTGCATCGCATCTAGTTGGACCCTTTCTATAATTAGTTGCGCTAATATCCTTTCTGCCACTTTCACAACCTGATCCATCAGCTTTATTCCTCTATAATTGCTCATGTCCAGAGCATCCCCATTACCTTTGTAGCAATTTACGAGAATATTGCTGCAGCAGTCTTTGAGTACAAAACCGACATATATAGCCTGATTTGATGAAGCGTGCAACCAGTTTAGTGCCTATGTCCCCTGATGCCTGCAGCATCTCAGCAACTATTCCTGACGGTCCAGCGGCCTTACCATTATTCATTTCCTTAATCGCCTCTTAGACCATATATTCGTCAATCTGAATAGCTGATACCTCTGTCGGATGTACTGGGGGGGTAATTTCTCTCTTTCTCACATTGGGTCTCCACATTCATCAGTCTCTCTTAATGACATTTCCCGGCCTTTTTTTTCTGACCATCCGTGAAACTAAGTACGCCGGCAGACAAACTTAATCTCGATTTGCACTGACACACAGCCTCGCAATACAGAACACAGCGCGTCTTTGATCTTCTTGTCGAGCAGCCTCCTTGCGTGCTAAGTACACCTGACCTCTAGCTTCTCTCTTAGCGGCTGTATATTCTTCTCTACTCGCACTAATTTTCCAAGCATTCCATGCTAGTCTTTAGTCTCCAATGGCCCGATCTACCGTGCTGTCCCACCACCATGTCACTCTCTGTCTGGTTGGAACTCTGATCCAGCCACAAGTTTCATCAGTAACCTGCAGTAAGGTATCGCATAAGAAATTCCAGTTATCATCTATGTTGTACGACTCTAAATCGTCTTCTTTTTCATCATACATATATTGAAGGGCTTTCCTAAATTTGTATTTTAGTGAAAGCTCTTTTAGCTTCCAGACCTTTTTTTTTTCCACACCTTCCTGTATGTCTCATTCATGCCTTTGTATTTGACACCATCTGCCTGTCCCGCTGCCTAACTAGCAAGAAGTCAATCTGGCTTATGTGCTTGCCTGATTTGTAGGTTATTAGGTGGTTGGCAGATTTGTGTAAGTTAGTGTTGTAGATGGTTAGTGCAATTGCATCGCAAAATTCAAGAAGTTTCACTGCTTCATTTCTTAAGCCGTAAGTGTGCCCAACATGTACCTCAGTGTAACCATCGTAGAGCTGTCCAACATGACCATTGAAATCCCCTGCTAGCATAACGATGTCTCCGTCCTGTCATTGTGGCTGTTTGTAAAAATTGCTTGTAAATGCAGAATTTCTTGTCTTTACCTAGCAGCAGTTTCTTGCTCTCAATTAACCCTAAAACTAGCCGTAACGCTAACAGTAACACTAACCGTAACACTAACTTATGCAGGCCTAGGTAAAGACGAGAAAGATAAAACAAGGAGTGATGCTATTTGAATTTTGTGATGCAAGTGTTTTAACCATTTGCAAAACCAACTTCCGCAAACCTGCCAACTGCCTAATAACCTACAAATTAGGCAAGCACAGAAGCCGGATTTCTCGGTAGTTAGGCAGCGAGACAGACAGATGGTGTGAAGTACCAGGGTGTGCCCCGGGGAGGACTGTTTCCCACAGCGTGGGTTGGTTGTTGGTGATGTCTCGGTGATCCTGAGACGGAGTGAGGAGGGTGTTTATAGGTAAATAGATAGACTGATGCACAGATATCTGGATAGATTGATAGATATATAGAGAGCATCATTATCATCGTCTGTTCATCATTTTACGTCCGCTTTTCCCTGCTTGAAAGGGTGGGACAGGTCCTCTTGAGCAAAGCATCTCTTCACTTGTCGCGGTCCTTCGTCATCTCCTTGGTGAGTTTCAGCGATCTGAAGTCGGCTCTCACCACCTCCACCCATGTTTTTCGTGGTCTTCCTCTACTGCGTCTCCCTTCTTTACCCAGCGCTCAACCTCCATGCGCATCACATGTCCATACCATCTCAGTCCTCTCTTGCACACCACAACTTATCCCTCTTAAACACAGTTTCTCTCTCAACTCGTTTATGCTTGGTCGTTCCCGCACATTGACATTGCACATCCAACGGAGCGTGCTTGCTTCCTTTCTCTCCAGCCATCGCATACCCTCTGCAGTTGCTGTCCATGTCTCACTACCATGCAGGGTCGCACATCTCGCATAGGCATCATGTAACCACACTTTCGTACGCATATATATATTTGTATATATGTATATATATATATATATATATATATATATATATATGTGTGTATGTATATATATATATGTATGTATATATTTGTCCTGGGTATGACATTAAACTACATCCAGTGGCAAGGCTCAAGTTCAGGAGGAACTGTGGGGAACGTGGAGTTACCCCCTTAGTTGTCATAACTCCCAGGTCTGCTCTGGCCTGGTGTAGTAGTACCTGTTGGGGCCCCATTTATAGGTTAAATAATAAGATGACAGATCGGCGTACCCTATCAAAGGCCTTCTCTAGGTCAACAAAGGCTAAGTATAGTGGCTTATTTTTCTCTAAGAACCTCTCTTGTAATTGTCTCATCAAGAAGAGGGCATCTGTTGTACTATTCCCAGGCACAAAACCAAACTGCATCTCATCTAGTTTGACCCTTTCTCTAATTAGTTGTGCTAATATCCTTTCTGCCACTTTCATAACCTGATCCATCAGTTTTATATCCCTATAATTTCTCCTCTCAAGAGCGTCCCCTTTACTTTTGCACTAGTCTTTGGGTATGACACTGCCATATATAGCCTGATTGATGATGTGTGCAACCAGTTTAGTGCCTACGTCCCCTGAGGCCTTCAGCATCTCAGCAACTATCTCCGATGGTCCAGCAGCCTCACCATTTTTCATTTCCTTAATCGCCTCTTGGACCCTATATTCGTTAATCTCAATAGCTGGTCCCTCTGTCTGATCTACTGAGGGTAATTTCTCTCTCTCCCATATATATATATATATATCTTGAAAGATTTGTAAATGTCTGAGAGATTGGCTAAATGTTTTACAGTGTACTGTGCCACTAAACTGCACCATACTAAATTGCACTGCACTGCACTGCACTGCACTGCACTGCAATGTTCACTCTAACGCTAGTGTTTTGTGTTTTGCAGGTATGACCAGTAAGAGCGAGGAAGTTATTTCAAAGGATTTTCGTAATTAAACACTTTTTTTACCATTATTTTAAGGTATTATCTCGGTTTTTTTTTTTTTTTTTTTTTTTTTTTTAAATGGACCTCTTGATAAGACGAAATGACCTGTATAATTTTTTTCATATTTAGATGGAATAGAAGAAAAAGAAGAGAAATGAAAGCAATGAAATTAAGTTTTAGAGAAAATATACGCCAACGACAATGGAGGTATGATTTCAGTTTAATCTTAACCTAATGACCACTTTACAGAGTGTACTGGGTGTGTTTTACCTCGCTATGTTTACTGTAAACCCTAGATAACGAATGCCTTGTTGAGTGTTGTGAATTGTGAACGTGAGGTTGTGTTGTGGGGTTGCTTGGTGAGGTTGCATAAGAAGGGTGTTGTGAGTTTGCATTATGATGTAGCTTTGTGAGGCTTTGTTGTGAATTGATAAATATTTGAAAACACACCTCTGTCCCTCAACAGCCAGTCAGTCATTTTCTACTAAAACTCATTGATGCGAGTCCCTAGCATTGTATCTGTAAGTACATTATGACTATTTTCTCTTGGTGGACTTGACATTCAAAGATATTTGTATATATTTTGTTGATGTTGTTTGTTAGTTAGGAAATTGCTTAAAAGCTACTTTGATCACAGCACTTTGTAAAGGCAACATATGTTTAAGATTCTTTTTTCTTTTTATTTTTGTTATTCAGATGACAGAGAAGGCAAAGAAAGGCACAGAAGAAAAGAACAATGACGATTATTATTATTATTACTATTATTATTTGTTTTATTATAATCAAAATATGCTGTTAGTTTGCCTGCTATCCCACTACGTGCCTGCTATCGCACTCGATCTTTTGTGTACGTTTTATATAATTTATGCCAGTTCCGTTTCTGCATATCGAACATGGCCATTTCCCTGACGGAATAGAGTTTTGTCCTCTTTTCTACTCATCAACACTCATTCGTGACACAAAGTACAGCGGCATCATTGCGGACAGACTTAATCCCGATTTGCACTGACACACTGCCTCGCAGTACGGAACAGCGCACGTCGTCGAGCAGCCTCCTTGCATGCTAAGTACACCTGACGTCTAGCTTCTCTCTTAGCGGCTGTATATTCTTCTCTACTCGCACTAATTTTGCAAGCATTCCATGCTAGTCTTTAGTCTCCAATGGCCCGATCTACCGTGCTGTCCCACCACCATGTCACTCTCTGTCTGGTTGGAACTCTGATCCAGCCACAAGTTTCATCAGTAACCTGCAGTAAGGTATCGCATAAGAAATTCCAGTTATCATCTATGTTGTACGACTCTAAATCGTCTTCTTTTTCATCATACACATATTGAAGGGCTTTCCTAAATTTGTATTTTAGTGAGAGCTCTTTTAGCTTCCAGACCTTTCTTTTTTCCACACCTTCCTGTATGTCTCGTTCAGTCTCTTGCTTAATGAGATATCACTAACGACTAACCTATGCTGTGGGGTACATTCTTCCCCGGGGTATGCCTTTGTATTTGACACCATCTGCCTGTCCCGCTGCCTAACTAGCAAGAAGTCAATCTGGCTTATGTGCTTGCCTGATTTGTAGGTTATTAGGTGGTTGGCAGATTTGTGTAAGTTAGTGTTGTAGATGGTTAGTGCAATTGCATCGCAAAATTCAAGAAGTTTCACTGCTTCATTTCTTAAGCCGTAAGTGTGCCCAACATGTACCTCAGTGTAACCATCGTAGAGCTGTCCAACATGACCATTGAAATCCCCTGCTAGCATAACGATGTCTCCGTCCTGTCATTGTGGCTGTTTGTAAAAATTGCTTGTAAATGCAGAATTTCTTGTCTTTACCTAGCAGCAGTTTCTTGCTCTCAATTAACCCTAAAACTAGCCGTAACGCTAACAGTAACACTAACCGTAACACTAACTTATGCAGGCCTAGGTAAAGACGAGAAAGATAAAACAAGGAGTGATGCTATTTGAATTTTGTGATGCAAGTGTTTTAACCATTTGCAAAACCAACTTCCGCAAACCTGCCAACTGCCTAATAACCTACAAATTAGGCAAGCACAGAAGCCGGATTTCTCGGTAGTTAGGCAGCGAGACAGACAGATGGTGTGAAGTACCAGGGTGTGCCCCGGGGAGGACTGTTTCCCACAGCGTGGGTTGGTTGTTGGTGATGTCTCGGTGATCCTGAGACGGAGTGAGGAGGGTGTTTATAGGTAAATAGATAGACTGATGCACAGATATCTGGATAGATTGATAGATATATAGAGAGCATCATTATCATCGTCTGTTCATCATTTTACGTCCGCTTTTCCCTGCTTGAAAGGGTGGGACAGGTCCTCTTGAGCAAAGCATCTCTTCACTTGTCGCGGTCCTTCGTCATCTCCTTGGTGAGTTTCAGCGATCTGAAGTCGGCTCTCACCACCTCCACCCATGTTTTTCGTGGTCTTCCTCTACTGCGTCTCCCTTCTTTACCCAGCGCTCAACCTCCATGCGCATCACATGTCCATACCATCTCAGTCCTCTCTTGCACACCACAACTTATCCCTCTTAAACACAGTTTCTCTCTCAACTCGTTTATGCTTGGTCGTTCCCGCACATTGACATTGCACATCCAACGGAGCGTGCTTGCTTCCTTTCTCTCCAGCCATCGCATACCCTCTGCAGTTGCTGTCCATGTCTCACTACCATGCAGGGTCGCACATCTCGCATAGGCATCATGTAACCACACTTTCGTACGCATATATATATTTGTATATATGTATATATATATATATATATATATATATATATATATGTGTGTATGTATATATATATATGTATGTATATATTTGTCCTGGGTATGACATTAAACTACATCCAGTGGCAAGGCTCAAGTTCAGGAGGAACTGTGGGGAACGTGGAGTTACCCCCTTAGTTGTCATAACTCCCAGGTCTGCTCTGGCCTGGTGTAGTAGTACCTGTTGGGGCCCCATTTATAGGTTAAATAATAAGATGACAGATCGGCGTACCCTATCAAAGGCCTTCTCTAGGTCAACAAAGGCTAAGTATAGTGGCTTATTTTTCTCTAAGAACCTCTCTTGTAATTGTCTCATCAAGAAGAGGGCATCTGTTGTACTATTCCCAGGCACAAAACCAAACTGCATCTCATCTAGTTTGACCCTTTCTCTAATTAGTTGTGCTAATATCCTTTCTGCCACTTTCATAACCTGATCCATCAGTTTTATATCCCTATAATTTCTCCTCTCAAGAGCGTCCCCTTTACTTTTGCACTAGTCTTTGGGTATGACACTGCCATATATAGCCTGATTGATGATGTGTGCAACCAGTTTAGTGCCTACGTCCCCTGAGGCCTTCAGCATCTCAGCAACTATCTCCGATGGTCCAGCAGCCTCACCATTTTTCATTTCCTTAATCGCCTCTTGGACCCTATATTCGTTAATCTCAATAGCTGGTCCCTCTGTCTGATCTACTGAGGGTAATTTCTCTCTCTCCCATATATATATATATATATCTTGAAAGATTTGTAAATGTCTGAGAGATTGGCTAAATGTTTTACAGTGTACTGTGCCACTAAACTGCACCATACTAAATTGCACTGCACTGCACTGCACTGCACTGCACTGCAATGTTCACTCTAACGCTAGTGTTTTGTGTTTTGCAGGTATGACCAGTAAGAGCGAGGAAGTTATTTCAAAGGATTTTCGTAATTAAACACTTTTTTTACCATTATTTCAAGGTATTATCTCGGTTTTTTTTTTTTTTTTTTTTTTTTTTTTTAAATGGACCTCTTGATAAGACGAAATGACCTGTATAATTTTTTTCATATTTAGATGGAATAGAAGAAAAAGAAGAGAAATGAAAGCAATGAAATTAAGTTTTAGAGAAAATATACGCCAACGACAATGGAGGTATGATTTCAGTTTAATCTTAACCTAATGACCACTTTACAGAGTGTACTGGGTGTGTTTTACCTCGCTATGTTTACTGTAAACCCTAGATAACGAATGCCTTGTTGAGTGTTGTGAATTGTGAACGTGAGGTTGTGTTGTGGGGTTGCTTGGTGAGGTTGCATAAGAAGGGTGTTGTGAGTTTGCATTATGATGTAGCTTTGTGAGGCTTTGTTGTGAATTGATAAATATTTGAAAACACACCTCTGTCCCTCAACAGCCAGTCAGTCATTTTCTACTAAAACTCATTGATGCGAGTCCCTAGCATTGTATCTGTAAGTACATTATGACTATTTTCTCTTGGTGGACTTGACATTCAAAGATATTTGTATATATTTTGTTGATGTTGTTTGTTAGTTAGGAAATTGCTTAAAAGCTACTTTGATCACAGCACTTTGTAAAGGCAACATATGTTTAAGATTCTTTTTTCTTTTTATTTTTGTTATTCAGATGACAGAGAAGGCAAAGAAAGGCACAGAAGAAAAGAACAATGACGATTATTATTATTATTACTATTATTATTTGTTTTATTATAATCAAAATATGCTGTTAGTTTGCCTGCTATCCCACTACGTGCCTGCTATCGCACTCGATCTTTTGTGTACGTTTTATATAATTTATGCCAGTTCCGTTTCTGCATATCGAACATGGCCATTTCCCTGACGGAATAGAGTTTTGTCCTCTTTTCTACTCATCAACACTCATTCGTGACACAAAGTACAGCGGCATCATTGCGGACAGACTTAATCCCGATTTGCACTGACACACTGCCTCGCAGTACGGAACAGCGCACGTCGTCGAGCAGCCTCCTTGCATGCTAAGTACACCTGACGTCTAGCTTCTCTCTTAGCGGCTGTATATTCTTCTCTACTCGCACTAATTTTGCAAGCATTCCATGCTAGTCTTTAGTCTCCAATGGCCCGATCTACCGTGCTGTCCCACCACCATGTCACTCTCTGTCTGGTTGGAACTCTGATCCAGCCACAAGTTTCATCAGTAACCTGCAGTAAGGTATCGCATAAGAAATTCCAGTTATCATCTATGTTGTACGACTCTAAATCGTCTTCTTTTTCATCATACACATATTGAAGGGCTTTCCTAAATTTGTATTTTAGTGAGAGCTCTTTTAGCTTCCAGACCTTTCTTTTTTCCACACCTTCCTGTATGTCTCGTTCAGTCTCTTGCTTAATGAGATATCACTAACGACTAACCTATGCTGTGGGGTACATTCTTCCCCGGGGTATGCCTTTGTATTTGACACCATCTGCCTGTCCCGCTGCCTAACTAGCAAGAAGTCAATCTGGCTTATGTGCTTGCCTGATTTGTAGGTTATTAGGTGGTTGGCAGATTTGTGTAAGTTAGTGTTGTAGATGGTTAGTGCAATTGCATCGCAAAATTCAAGAAGTTTCACTGCTTCATTTCTTAAGCCGTAAGTGTGCCCAACATGTACCTCAGTGTAACCATCGTAGAGCTGTCCAACATGACCATTGAAATCCCCTGCTAGCATAACGATGTCTCCGTCCTGTCATTGTGGCTGTTTGTAAAAATTGCTTGTAAATGCAGAATTTCTTGTCTTTACCTAGCAGCAGTTTCTTGCTCTCAATTAACCCTAAAACTAGCCGTAACGCTAACAGTAACACTAACCGTAACACTAACTTATGCAGGCCTAGGTAAAGACGAGAAAGATAAAACAAGGAGTGATGCTATTTGAATTTTGTGATGCAAGTGTTTTAACCATTTGCAAAACCAACTTCCGCAAACCTGCCAACTGCCTAATAACCTACAAATTAGGCAAGCACAGAAGCCGGATTTCTCGGTAGTTAGGCAGCGAGACAGACAGATGGTGTGAAGTACCAGGGTGTGCCCCGGGGAGGACTGTTTCCCACAGCGTGGGTTGGTTGTTGGTGATGTCTCGGTGATCCTGAGACGGAGTGAGGAGGGTGTTTATAGGTAAATAGATAGACTGATGCACAGATATCTGGATAGATTGATAGATATATAGAGAGCATCATTATCATCGTCTGTTCATCATTTTACGTCCGCTTTTCCCTGCTTGAAAGGGTGGGACAGGTCCTCTTGAGCAAAGCATCTCTTCACTTGTCGCGGTCCTTCGTCATCTCCTTGGTGAGTTTCAGCGATCTGAAGTCGGCTCTCACCACCTCCACCCATGTTTTTCGTGGTCTTCCTCTACTGCGTCTCCCTTCTTTACCCAGCGCTCAACCTCCATGCGCATCACATGTCCATACCATCTCAGTCCTCTCTTGCACACCACAACTTATCCCTCTTAAACACAGTTTCTCTCTCAACTCGTTTATGCTTGGTCGTTCCCGCACATTGACATTGCACATCCAACGGAGCGTGCTTGCTTCCTTTCTCTCCAGCCATCGCATACCCTCTGCAGTTGCTGTCCATGTCTCACTACCATGCAGGGTCGCACATCTCGCATAGGCATCATGTAACCACACTTTCGTACGCATATATATATTTGTATATATGTATATATATATATATATATATATATATATATATGTGTGTATGTATATATATATATGTATGTATATATTTGTCCTGGGTATGACATTAAACTACATCCAGTGGCAAGGCTCAAGTTCAGGAGGAACTGTGGGGAACGTGGAGTTACCCCCTTAGTTGTCATAACTCCCAGGTCTGCTCTGGCCTGGTGTAGTAGTACCTGTTGGGGCCCCATTTATAGGTTAAATAATAAGATGACAGATCGGCGTACCCTATCAAAGGCCTTCTCTAGGTCAACAAAGGCTAAGTATAGTGGCTTATTTTTCTCTAAGAACCTCTCTTGTAATTGTCTCATCAAGAAGAGGGCATCTGTTGTACTATTCCCAGGCACAAAACCAAACTGCATCTCATCTAGTTTGACCCTTTCTCTAATTAGTTGTGCTAATATCCTTTCTGCCACTTTCATAACCTGATCCATCAGTTTTATATCCCTATAATTTCTCCTCTCAAGAGCGTCCCCTTTACTTTTGCACTAGTCTTTGGGTATGACACTGCCATATATAGCCTGATTGATGATGTGTGCAACCAGTTTAGTGCCTACGTCCCCTGAGGCCTTCAGCATCTCAGCAACTATCTCCGATGGTCCAGCAGCCTCACCATTTTTCATTTCCTTAATCGCCTCTTGGACCCTATATTCGTTAATCTCAATAGCTGGTCCCTCTGTCTGATCTACTGAGGGTAATTTCTCTCTCTCCCATATATATATATATATATCTTGAAAGATTTGTAAATGTCTGAGAGATTGGCTAAATGTTTTACAGTGTACTGTGCCACTAAACTGCACCATACTAAATTGCACTGCACTGCACTGCACTGCACTGCACTGCAATGTTCACTCTAACGCTAGTGTTTTGTGTTTTGCAGGTATGACCAGTAAGAGCGAGGAAGTTATTTCAAAGGATTTTCGTAATTAAACACTTTTTTTACCATTATTTTAAGGTATTATCTCGGTTTTTTTTTTTTTTTTTTTTTTTTTTTTAAATGGACCTCTTGATAAGACGAAATGACCTGTATAATTTTTTTCATATTTAGATGGAATAGAAGAAAAAGAAGAGAAATGAAAGCAATGAAATTAAGTTTTAGAGAAAATATACGCCAACGACAATGGAGGTATGATTTCAGTTTAATCTTAACCTAATGACCACTTTACAGAGTGTACTGGGTGTGTTTTACCTCGCTATGTTTACTGTAAACCCTAGATAACGAATGCCTTGTTGAGTGTTGTGAATTGTGAACGTGAGGTTGTGTTGTGGGGTTGCTTGGTGAGGTTGCATAAGAAGGGTGTTGTGAGTTTGCATTATGATGTAGCTTTGTGAGGCTTTGTTGTGAATTGATAAATATTTGAAAACACACCTCTGTCCCTCAACAGCCAGTCAGTCATTTTCTACTAAAACTCATTGATGCGAGTCCCTAGCATTGTATCTGTAAGTACATTATGACTATTTTCTCTTGGTGGACTTGACATTCAAAGATATTTGTATATATTTTGTTGATGTTGTTTGTTAGTTAGGAAATTGCTTAAAAGCTACTTTGATCACAGCACTTTGTAAAGGCAACATATGTTTAAGATTCTTTTTTCTTTTTATTTTTGTTATTCAGATGACAGAGAAGGCAAAGAAAGGCACAGAAGAAAAGAACAATGACGATTATTATTATTATTACTATTATTATTTGTTTTATTATAATCAAAATATGCTGTTAGTTTGCCTGCTATCCCACTACGTGCCTGCTATCGCACTCGATCTTTTGTGTACGTTTTATATAATTTATGCCAGTTCCGTTTCTGCATATCGAACATGGCCATTTCCCTGACGGAATAGAGTTTTGTCCTCTTTTCTACTCATCAACACTCATTCGTGACACAAAGTACAGCGGCATCATTGCGGACAGACTTAATCCCGATTTGCACTGACACACTGCCTCGCAGTACGGAACAGCGCACGTCGTCGAGCAGCCTCCTTGCATGCTAAGTACACCTGACGTCTAGCTTCTCTCTTAGCGGCTGTATATTCTTCTCTACTCGCACTAATTTTGCAAGCATTCCATGCTAGTCTTTAGTCTCCAATGGCCCGATCTACCGTGCTGTCCCACCACCATGTCACTCTCTGTCTGGTTGGAACTCTGATCCAGCCACAAGTTTCATCAGTAACCTGCAGTAAGGTATCGCATAAGAAATTCCAGTTATCATCTATGTTGTACGACTCTAAATCGTCTTCTTTTTCATCATACACATATTGAAGGGCTTTCCTAAATTTGTATTTTAGTGAGAGCTCTTTTAGCTTCCAGACCTTTCTTTTTTCCACACCTTCCTGTATGTCTCGTTCAGTCTCTTGCTTAATGAGATATCACTAACGACTAACCTATGCTGTGGGGTACATTCTTCCCCGGGGTATGCCTTTGTATTTGACACCATCTGCCTGTCCCGCTGCCTAACTAGCAAGAAGTCAATCTGGCTTATGTGCTTGCCTGATTTGTAGGTTATTAGGTGGTTGGCAGATTTGTGTAAGTTAGTGTTGTAGATGGTTAGTGCAATTGCATCGCAAAATTCAAGAAGTTTCACTGCTTCATTTCTTAAGCCGTAAGTGTGCCCAACATGTACCTCAGTGTAACCATCGTAGAGCTGTCCAACATGACCATTGAAATCCCCTGCTAGCATAACGATGTCTCCGTCCTGTCATTGTGGCTGTTTGTAAAAATTGCTTGTAAATGCAGAATTTCTTGTCTTTACCTAGCAGCAGTTTCTTGCTCTCAATTAACCCTAAAACTAGCCGTAACGCTAACAGTAACACTAACCGTAACACTAACTTATGCAGGCCTAGGTAAAGACGAGAAAGATAAAACAAGGAGTGATGCTATTTGAATTTTGTGATGCAAGTGTTTTAACCATTTGCAAAACCAACTTCCGCAAACCTGCCAACTGCCTAATAACCTACAAATTAGGCAAGCACAGAAGCCGGATTTCTCGGTAGTTAGGCAGCGAGACAGACAGATGGTGTGAAGTACCAGGGTGTGCCCCGGGGAGGACTGTTTCCCACAGCGTGGGTTGGTTGTTGGTGATGTCTCGGTGATCCTGAGACGGAGTGAGGAGGGTGTTTATAGGTAAATAGATAGACTGATGCACAGATATCTGGATAGATTGATAGATATATAGAGAGCATCATTATCATCGTCTGTTCATCATTTTACGTCCGCTTTTCCCTGCTTGAAAGGGTGGGACAGGTCCTCTTGAGCAAAGCATCTCTTCACTTGTCGCGGTCCTTCGTCATCTCCTTGGTGAGTTTCAGCGATCTGAAGTCGGCTCTCACCACCTCCACCCATGTTTTTCGTGGTCTTCCTCTACTGCGTCTCCCTTCTTTACCCAGCGCTCAACCTCCATGCGCATCACATGTCCATACCATCTCAGTCCTCTCTTGCACACCACAACTTATCCCTCTTAAACACAGTTTCTCTCTCAACTCGTTTATGCTTGGTCGTTCCCGCACATTGACATTGCACATCCAACGGAGCGTGCTTGCTTCCTTTCTCTCCAGCCATCGCATACCCTCTGCAGTTGCTGTCCATGTCTCACTACCATGCAGGGTCGCACATCTCGCATAGGCATCATGTAACCACACTTTCGTACGCATATATATATTTGTATATATGTATATATATATATATATATATATATATATATATGTGTGTATGTATATATATATATGTATGTATATATTTGTCCTGGGTATGACATTAAACTACATCCAGTGGCAAGGCTCAAGTTCAGGAGGAACTGTGGGGAACGTGGAGTTACCCCCTTAGTTGTCATAACTCCCAGGTCTGCTCTGGCCTGGTGTAGTAGTACCTGTTGGGGCCCCATTTATAGGTTAAATAATAAGATGACAGATCGGCGTACCCTATCAAAGGCCTTCTCTAGGTCAACAAAGGCTAAGTATAGTGGCTTATTTTTCTCTAAGAACCTCTCTTGTAATTGTCTCATCAAGAAGAGGGCATCTGTTGTACTATTCCCAGGCACAAAACCAAACTGCATCTCATCTAGTTTGACCCTTTCTCTAATTAGTTGTGCTAATATCCTTTCTGCCACTTTCATAACCTGATCCATCAGTTTTATATCCCTATAATTTCTCCTCTCAAGAGCGTCCCCTTTACTTTTGCACTAGTCTTTGGGTATGACACTGCCATATATAGCCTGATTGATGATGTGTGCAACCAGTTTAGTGCCTACGTCCCCTGAGGCCTTCAGCATCTCAGCAACTATCTCCGATGGTCCAGCAGCCTCACCATTTTTCATTTCCTTAATCGCCTCTTGGACCCTATATTCGTTAATCTCAATAGCTGGTCCCTCTGTCTGATCTACTGAGGGTAATTTCTCTCTCTCCCATATATATATATATATATCTTGAAAGATTTGTAAATGTCTGAGAGATTGGCTAAATGTTTTACAGTGTACTGTGCCACTAAACTGCACCATACTAAATTGCACTGCACTGCACTGCACTGCACTGCACTGCAATGTTCACTCTAACGCTAGTGTTTTGTGTTTTGCAGGTATGACCAGTAAGAGCGAGGAAGTTATTTCAAAGGATTTTCGTAATTAAACACTTTTTTTACCATTATTTTAAGGTATTATCTCGGTTTTTTTTTTTTTTTTTTTTTTTTTTTTAAATGGACCTCTTGATAAGACGAAATGACCTGTATAATTTTTTTCATATTTAGATGGAATAGAAGAAAAAGAAGAGAAATGAAAGCAATGAAATTAAGTTTTAGAGAAAATATACGCCAACGACAATGGAGGTATGATTTCAGTTTAATCTTAACCTAATGACCACTTTACAGAGTGTACTGGGTGTGTTTTACCTCGCTATGTTTACTGTAAACCCTAGATAACGAATGCCTTGTTGAGTGTTGTGAATTGTGAACGTGAGGTTGTGTTGTGGGGTTGCTTGGTGAGGTTGCATAAGAAGGGTGTTGTGAGTTTGCATTATGATGTAGCTTTGTGAGGCTTTGTTGTGAATTGATAAATATTTGAAAACACACCTCTGTCCCTCAACAGCCAGTCAGTCATTTTCTACTAAAACTCATTGATGCGAGTCCCTAGCATTGTATCTGTAAGTACATTATGACTATTTTCTCTTGGTGGACTTGACATTCAAAGATATTTGTATATATTTTGTTGATGTTGTTTGTTAGTTAGGAAATTGCTTAAAAGCTACTTTGATCACAGCACTTTGTAAAGGCAACATATGTTTAAGATTCTTTTTTCTTTTTATTTTTGTTATTCAGATGACAGAGAAGGCAAAGAAAGGCACAGAAGAAAAGAACAATGACGATTATTATTATTATTACTATTATTATTTGTTTTATTATAATCAAAATATGCTGTTAGTTTGCCTGCTATCCCACTACGTGCCTGCTATCGCACTCGATCTTTTGTGTACGTTTTATATAATTTATGCCAGTTCCGTTTCTGCATATCGAACATGGCCATTTCCCTGACGGAATAGAGTTTTGTCCTCTTTTCTACTCATCAACACTCATTCGTGACACAAAGTACAGCGGCATCATTGCGGACAGACTTAATCCCGATTTGCACTGACACACTGCCTCGCAGTACGGAACAGCGCACGTCGTCGAGCAGCCTCCTTGCATGCTAAGTACACCTGACGTCTAGCTTCTCTCTTAGCGGCTGTATATTCTTCTCTACTCGCACTAATTTTGCAAGCATTCCATGCTAGTCTTTAGTCTCCAATGGCCCGATCTACCGTGCTGTCCCACCACCATGTCACTCTCTGTCTGGTTGGAACTCTGATCCAGCCACAAGTTTCATCAGTAACCTGCAGTAAGGTATCGCATAAGAAATTCCAGTTATCATCTATGTTGTACGACTCTAAATCGTCTTCTTTTTCATCATACACATATTGAAGGGCTTTCCTAAATTTGTATTTTAGTGAGAGCTCTTTTAGCTTCCAGACCTTTCTTTTTTCCACACCTTCCTGTATGTCTCGTTCAGTCTCTTGCTTAATGAGATATCACTAACGACTAACCTATGCTGTGGGGTACATTCTTCCCCGGGGTATGCCTTTGTATTTGACACCATCTGCCTGTCCCGCTGCCTAACTAGCAAGAAGTCAATCTGGCTTATGTGCTTGCCTGATTTGTAGGTTATTAGGTGGTTGGCAGATTTGTGTAAGTTAGTGTTGTAGATGGTTAGTGCAATTGCATCGCAAAATTCAAGAAGTTTCACTGCTTCATTTCTTAAGCCGTAAGTGTGCCCAACATGTACCTCAGTGTAACCATCGTAGAGCTGTCCAACATGACCATTGAAATCCCCTGCTAGCATAACGATGTCTCCGTCCTGTCATTGTGGCTGTTTGTAAAAATTGCTTGTAAATGCAGAATTTCTTGTCTTTACCTAGCAGCAGTTTCTTGCTCTCAATTAACCCTAAAACTAGCCGTAACGCTAACAGTAACACTAACCGTAACACTAACTTATGCAGGCCTAGGTAAAGACGAGAAAGATAAAACAAGGAGTGATGCTATTTGAATTTTGTGATGCAAGTGTTTTAACCATTTGCAAAACCAACTTCCGCAAACCTGCCAACTGCCTAATAACCTACAAATTAGGCAAGCACAGAAGCCGGATTTCTCGGTAGTTAGGCAGCGAGACAGACAGATGGTGTGAAGTACCAGGGTGTGCCCCGGGGAGGACTGTTTCCCACAGCGTGGGTTGGTTGTTGGTGATGTCTCGGTGATCCTGAGACGGAGTGAGGAGGGTGTTTATAGGTAAATAGATAGACTGATGCACAGATATCTGGATAGATTGATAGATATATAGAGAGCATCATTATCATCGTCTGTTCATCATTTTACGTCCGCTTTTCCCTGCTTGAAAGGGTGGGACAGGTCCTCTTGAGCAAAGCATCTCTTCACTTGTCGCGGTCCTTCGTCATCTCCTTGGTGAGTTTCAGCGATCTGAAGTCGGCTCTCACCACCTCCACCCATGTTTTTCGTGGTCTTCCTCTACTGCGTCTCCCTTCTTTACCCAGCGCTCAACCTCCATGCGCATCACATGTCCATACCATCTCAGTCCTCTCTTGCACACCACAACTTATCCCTCTTAAACACAGTTTCTCTCTCAACTCGTTTATGCTTGGTCGTTCCCGCACATTGACATTGCACATCCAACGGAGCGTGCTTGCTTCCTTTCTCTCCAGCCATCGCATACCCTCTGCAGTTGCTGTCCATGTCTCACTACCATGCAGCATCGCGCATCTCACTTGTGTGTGTGTGTGTGTATATATATATATGTACATACATATATATTATGTCAGGTCACCAGTTGGTGCTACTGGTAACATGTATCCCAGTACAACCTGTCTCCTGGTCGGGTCGTTGGCGACTAAACTGGCAACCCCACTAAGGTTTCTTGGTGAGGAGGGTGACTTTGGACATCCTGCAGGACTAAAAACAAAACCTGTCAAAGGGCAAAGGAGCTCTTAAGAGTCAATGGCCATCCAAAATCACCGGGAGAGATGACCCCTTAGCCTGTGTCAAGGCAGAATTCTAGGAGAAGGAAAACTCTGATATAACACCTGCAACCCTGATGGTATCCAATGATGTTGACTTGTTTTTCTTTTTGGTAAATATCATCTTGGTTAAGAGAGTGGGACTGGCTTTGTGCAGTGCCTTTGCTCACTATAAAAGCTTCACAGCACAGGCATTGCTTTATATCTGGAGATCTCTCTGCACTTGTCGTCACATGGAACCATGGGCCCAGCACTGTCAATAATTGTCACAAGTGTAGTGTTTGTACCAGAGTTTTCAAGTCACTGGCTGGACTAAAACGTCACACTCGTTCAGCCCATCGGTAGGGGTTCTCCTACATGGATATAAAGTAGGGGCCGTACTCGAAAAAGAGTTGGCAACCACCATATATATGTATATATGTATATATTTATATGTATGTATATATGTGTATATATGCATATATTTATATGTATGTATATATATATATATATATGTATGTTTCTGGCTTTCTCTTATTTTCACTCACTAATCTGCTAGCTCACTTCCTTCCTCGTCCGTAACTGTCTCTTCTCTTGCTCACACTTCTACAGTGAATGTGTCTTTTTTTTCTTATCAAACCCGCCAGAACTTGTGTTCGAAATCAATTTGTTCACTCGATTTTTTTTTTTTTTTTTTTTTTTTTTCCTTTCTTTTTGTTGCTTCAGCCTTTGTGTCTGTTTATATTTTTCTCTCTCTCTCCCCTCTTTTTTATCCCAATAACTTATTTTAGTTATTGTTCGCCCTAGGTTGAGGCATCTTGTCTCTAACGCGAAGAAATGCCTATGATTCCTAGCAGACAACTGACGATGGATATTGCCCTCTTTTGCCCGTAACTTTTATTTTGATTATATTTCAATGCAACCACACAGCTTGCCATTTTATTCACATAGTTTTCTTCTCGGTTGTGACCCATCTCTCTTCTATCCCCTTGTTGCTATGCTCTCTCTCCCCCTTCTCCCTCTTCTGCTAGTCACCTTCTCTCGGCTAACCTGCCACTTCTAAAGCAGTCTCTTCTCTCACTCACACTGCTACAGTGAAGACATGTATTTTTTTTTCTCGTTAAACCCACCAGAACTTATGTTCAAAATGAGTTGTTGACTTGATTTTTCCTCTTTTCGTTTCTTCACCCTTCATGTGTGTATCCATTTTTCTCTCTCCCCCTTTTTTTATTCCAATAACTTATTTTAGTTATTGTTCGCCCTAGGTTGAGGTATCTTGTCTCTAACGCGAAGAAATGCCTATGATTCCTAGCAGACAACTGACGATGGATATTGCCCTCTTTTGCCCATAACTTTTCTTTTCATTATACTTAAATGCAACCACACAGCTCGCCATTTTATTCATAGTTTCCTTCTCCGCTGAGTTTTGTCCTCTTTTCTACTCATCAACAATTTTGTCTTAGCTATGTTCACTCTCAGTCCTCTTAATTCCAACTCTGTTTTCATAGCCAGAATTTATTCTCAAGCTCTTCTACTGATTTTATCATCAGCATAGATAAGTTTCTGTAAACAGGATGTATTCCTACTTGTATCTGGAATTTGTCACTAAACTCCATTCCTACCCTCACTTTACTGACAGCACCTCTGTACAAAGCTTGCAATGTCCTCACAAGCCATTCATCAACACCTACACCGAAAAACAACCCAAACCAAACCGTGTGTTCTGTTATTATTTCTTGCAATATTTATAACAATATGACCCTCCCCTGTTATAACTATATATATATATATATCGTCATACAAATATGTATCGCAGCATTATCAATAAAGGACTTTAACATCTGAAAGTATTTCGCATTTTATCATTATATATATATGCACACATACACACACATACACCGAGAGAGACGACATATATTTATATATGCTAGCTGAAGAACTGCCCTTTGGGCGTTTTTCTGCTAGTATATATAGACATAAGTTTTTGTAGTGTCCCTTTTCTATCATTTAAAAAGAAACTGAAATGCATTTCAACTAAAAGAGTGATAGCTGTTTCACATGACTGTAGAATTTCTTTGTAGACACAGTTGCCAGCAAACAGACACCTTTCATTTAATATTTTAATATTTTCTTTTTTGTGATAATGCAACATACGTGAGAATTGTGTTTGTAGATAAATGTCTGCCCTTGAAGGTTGTTTCAACTATTTGTGGTCTATCACCATGACGTAGAACTGGAAGAATTTGGTTTTAGTCACCAGATACCACTAAATGGCTTTTTGCAATCTCGAACATCTTTGAAACTCCTGTCAGGCATTGAAAGATATTCTTATGTCCCATACCTCTCTCATCAATGATTAACAGGTCAGCTTGCTGCATAAGTTTACCTGTGTCATCCCTCTTTGTGAAGAAGCAAGTTGATTCAGCAGTCATATTGAGAGGAATCGTGCACTTGGAATGAAGAGTTCTTCGTTTGTGAAGCAAAGTGGCTGCTATTCCAGATATGGCAGTGGCAAGTGCAATTATTTTTTTACATTGGAGGTAATCCATTAGAATGCTTATGACCTGTACCTGCACTTGCATTCAAGCAGAAAATTCTGCCCTCATTTTCATTTACAGAGGTAATTACTTTGTGAAAAAGAACCAGTTGCTGAGGATTCAATGTTGGCAGAAGTTGATTTATTTGTTTGCATGGACATGAATTGCTCATGACGTTCATGCATGATATCCTCTGCAAGACAATTCTTCTATTTCTCCCAGAACTGCAGAGGGTCATTTGGCATGCAGTGCAATTAAATGGTGCAGAAGATCTGTGGCAGCTGAGGACCAACAGACTAAGTTAATCTTTATATGAAGTTTACCCAGCCTTGTGATGTATGATCATTCTGAGGTAATATAATTCAGATTGATGTCTTCTGAGAATGCGTCCAAGAGATTCACTCATAAATTGTTGATCACCATCCAGATGTCCCCTTTTTTTCTTTGCCATTTTTTGTTTGTCCAAGTGAAATATTTAGGAATATCAATATACAATATATCTTGTTCCAGCGGGTCTCTAATATTCAGTTGAAAATATTCCGTGAACTTAGTCATTGGCTGTCCCCTAGAAAGAACTTTCTTCCTGCCCTTGCTCAAACACGACCATTTGTTCCCCAGGTAAATGGCAAGGCAACTTTCCAGAATGCTTCACTGGCTGAGATGTACCATGCATTGATATAGGTCTCAATTTCATTTCGAGCATGGACACAATTTCCTCGATCATCGTTAATAGTGAAAGTGATTTTGTCTGATCCTTTTGTGATGTACTTTAATTAGTTAACAGCCTTGACACTGTAGACAACCTCACAATTGACCATGCTATCTACCCCTTCTTCTATACTTTGAAAAGGAACTTTTGGCAACAAATGCGGTTTGCCTTGGGATAACTGTTTGAGCATTGTTATTGTTGTCCTAGCCCTTCCTTTCATGAGCACATCATATTAACTTGTCCACATGGGCCATGAATGTTGCAAGATGGGGATGATCTTCTGTAGAATTGGAATCTCACAGTACACTACCTGATCAATGTCATCAGCAGTTTTGTGCTTACTATCTTCAGCCATTATCTGCAGAATATGAGCATGAGTGGGGCCTCGTTTCTGCCACTCTATTGTAGCAGAACGAGCAACAACTTTTCCTAGGACATTTTCTTTTTCAGTATGTCACCCATGAGGCTGTCATACTTGATGTTGAAGAATCTTGCACAAATATCAGGACGGTCTCTAGGTTCTTGACTAGGGTGCAAATTATTTTTTATTTCATCCCAGTTAGAGTTAGTTGTTACCGTGATGAAATAAGACGACTTTACCATGTCGAACCACAGTCATCGAATTCTGAAAGCACTCACTGTAGAAGCGATTGGGAACCATAGATTGAAGGTGGAAGAACAATTCTCCGGCCTTCATTTACTGAATCTCCTTCAGCCTCATAGAAACCCTCATACTTTTCAGCTCGCATCACGGTTCGATTGTTACGGCCATTTTGAGGTGACAACATTGTATTTTTCCCTGGGCATCTACAGCATATTGCTGCATCAGCCACCTGCTCTTCACAACATTAGTCACCTTGCCTAACCTGAAATCGATAACCAGTGGGTGTGAGTGTGTGGTTGTTGTCAATCCTTTTCAAACCAACCCGAAACCCATCATTCCCACAAGGAAACAGTAGCACAGGACAATATTCACATTTTCAGAGACTGGCATTTTAATGACTTTCTTGAAGCTTCTTATATGATAAATGTTACCTATGATCTTAAATGTGGGACTAAACCCTGGCTTGCTCACCCCCCCCCCCTCTCTCTCTCCCATACACTGACATAAGATCATATAATTCAGCATTGTGGCTGTCTGTAAAATGTGAAAAGAAAGGCAAGGTTTTAACTGACATATAATTAGATGTATGTATTTATGCCATGTGCGTTAATTTATATACGCACAATAGTCAGTCTCCTGATCTGTTACAAACACAATTCTCAGGGCGAAACAGATTAAATCTCTAATCTGTCCGGGAGATGAAATAGTTATTGAAACGATGTGTACATTTTACTCTATCCTGTATTTTCCGTTTGCTCGCACGAGGTGAAATATTCATTCGTGTAGCTTTTAGTTTTAGGTGTTTGTCACATTTCATCTTATCTCTCGCTGATGACGCCTACGGATTATCTGTTACAAACACAATTCTCAGGGCGAAACAGATTAAATCTCTAATCTGTCTGGGAGATGAAATAGTTATTGAAACGATCTGTACATTTTACTCTTTATCCTGTATTTTCCGTATGCTTCAGGTTAAATCTGTCAAACCAACATATATATATATATATATATATATATATATATATATATATGCGCTCAACCAACTGTGACGCCTAAACCAATCAGCTTTAGTAATCCAGTGAAACTACACACCGATTGGTCGAAATACAGTTTTCAAGATTTAGCATTCTGGAGCCACTTTTCACAGTGGCAAAATTTACCCATCTCATTACAGTTGAAAATTGCAAACTTGACTGTCACCACACATTATGAACCTGAAGATTGCGAAAGCATGAAAGTACTTGTTCAATTAACACTTAACATTTAATATTCTACCATACTATTTCATTCTAATACTATAAATTTTAAAGGATTGTAAATAAAACGAGTAAATCAAAGTTGGAATTCCTTTTATTAATATAATCTTCTATACATAATCATACACACCCGTGTATATCTATCTATCATATATATATATATATATAATGACACACACATATTGTCCTGGGTATGACATTAAACTACATCCAGTGACAAGGCTCCATTTCGGCAATTCATGAGCTGTTGGGAATGTGGAGTTACCCCTTAGTTGTCATAACTCCCAGGTCTGCTCTGGCCCGGAGCAGTGTTACCTGTTAGGGCCCCATTTATGGGTGAAATAATAAAAGAACCATGTAGTCGATTTAACAGCACTAAGGTTGTCAAGGCTTATGGGCACTCTGAATGTGAGGACAATTCGGACACTGAGAAATACTTCCCTGGAACTAAGAAGACCCCCACCCCGAAAAGAGGCCCGACCCAGTGGTGCCAAACCAAAAGGTATGCTTTCTCTCTTTCTCTCTTTCTCTCTCTCTCTCGCATACACTTAATGTTAAAAGAAAAGCAAGCAAGCTTTGAAGTGACAAATAATTAGATACATTGATACGACGCGTCGCCCTCATATCATGTATCTGTATGGCTGTCTGTCTGAACTTTCTAAATAAAACACACCCACACCCAACAAAGAGAACCAAATAGTTAAATTATAGAGTAGCCTAACTTGAGATTTTAATTTTTTCCATTTTTTTCATACACAAAAATACAGATCCATAAACATTTATGTGTGTGGATCTATGTATATAGATAGGTAGATGGACAAGGGTGTCCTCACATAGGAGGTTTCCCGGTTGTTGTAATGATAGACTCCAGTTCTATCCCGAAAAACTTGAAATGAAGCAACTGGCTTATTAATGCAATGTGCTGCCAGACCTAGGGTTTGATGTTATGTTTATGAGTGCAGCACACTAACCATTGAAGCCCCACCATCACATACTGAACCTACATTAGAACACTACCACACACTACAGCACTACCAGACACTATAACACTGCCATACTACACTACCCCCATCACACTACATCACCACCAACACCACCATTCTATATATTCAGATATATCATATCTACCCCACCTTTAACCCTGGCCCTTTATAACCCCTAAAATCTCTATTTCAGATATATCGTCATTCCTACGTTACCTCTAAATATGTAACTGCTTCACCACGGCCGTTGTTGTCCCTAATGAAGGACTGGGCTCTGCTACGCAACAGCAATGTACCAGATGGTTTTGAGAAATACTTCCCTGGAGCTAAGGAGACCCTGCCACGAAAAGAGGCCCGACCCAGTGGTGCCAAACCATAAGGTATGCTTAATCTCTCTCTCTCTTCTAGACACTTCTATAAGGTCATATAATTGAACAGTGTCATTTCTAAAATGTGAAAAGAAAGGCAATGTTTTCAGTGACATAATTAGAAAGATATAGATACAACGCCGCACACTCATATCATATATATATATAAAACTGTGTGTGTCTCTCCTCATTTTTGCAAAGTCTATACAAATCCACATTTCTACTCTGATTGGCTTCAAACTTGCATTTATATATTCCTTGTGGTCTAAAGATATTAACTGCAGCTTTTATTTTTCAATTTTCTGTTTTTAAAGAGGTGTTAGGCACCAGTTATCGATCTCCATCGTGCCCTTATAATATCTGTTTGTATGTCTGGCTGTCTGCATAACGACATTATGATCCATGACGTCAGCAATGACGTTAATCTTCGCCACATTCACACACACACACGCGCATGCGCAGATATGCATATATATATATATATATATATATATATATACACACACATATGTACGTATGTATGTATGTACGTATGTATGTGAGTTTCAGAAGATCCCGTTAAGGGTGAAAGCAGCGATTCTTTGCTTAAACTTTAATCTGTTATTTTAATAAATATATATATATATATATCATAATTGAATATAAAAGAAAAACGAACACAGATATATACATGTGTTCAAATAGTAAGGCATGAGATTCGCTAAGGTGAAAAGAATACTAACTATAGACAATTTAAGAATAAATCAATAAAATAAATACAAACTTGGCTGCTATCTTTAGTGGTGGGAGTTTGTGAGACACGCTAAGTTCAGATACCATGTGCGTTATTATATACGCACACTATTCAGTTTTTTAATATACTTAGAAATGTCCATGATAATAATTCTTCATCCACTGATGAGCAAGAATTGGTATTCCTCTTCACAATTAATTTTGCGAAACAGCATTACCAAAGGTGTCTGGGTGATTTTCTCGGTCTTTGCTTGACCCAGGATTGCAGCTCGGTGAGCGAGACGAGTCTGGGAAAGGCTCGCCTCACAAACGGGGCCCACACCGGTTGACCGGTGATGAATACCTGGAGGTGCCGTAGCCTTAATGCGTGTTTACGCATCACCAGCCACGGCATCTCAGCCCTCCTTTCGAAGGGTGTTGACAGCAGATGGATCTCCTCACCATAGGAGCCCGCTTCTTCCAAAGGAATTGGAAGAGTGTGCGCTCCATTTTGGAGAGCGTTTCCCTTGGGCAAGGCACGACGGTCAGGCGGTAGTAGATGTGTTCGCCACCTCCGCCCGACGACGGCATTAACAACTCCAACTTCTGCAGCAGTGGCTCTAGTCATTACATACAGAAGGGAGGAGAGAGGGCACCCTTGTCGGATGGACCGCGCGATTTCGAACGGCTCCGAGAGGTAGCCGTTCACCTTGACAAGAGCAGAAGTGCGTGCCTGCCTGCCTGCCTTAAGTCGTCCATGTTGTGGCTCCAGGTGAAGAGTTTGTACTTGAGCACAAATATGCGTGCTCATTTGCATGGTGACATGTCTGCAGCATTTGGTCAGAATATTTTAGCACTTTGTGAGGGCAAGGTCCCTGCGGATGACAAAGGCGGAATAGCAATCGACTCCCTGTGCAACATTATGAGCAGCCCTTCTGACCTTTTGGAAGCAGTTTTTTCTAATGTCTCATCTAACTTTAAAAACCTCGATTAGCTCAGCGAAAGAGCCATCCTTGCTCGGAAAAATACCATGGTTAATTTTATTAACGAGCAGCTGATTGAGAAGATTCCCGGTAAAGAAGACATCTTCAAATCTATCGACCTGGCGTCAGACCCCGACGATATCGTTAATTATCCGGTTGAGTTATTAAATTCCCCAGGGCTCCCACCTCTTATTCTTAAGCTTAGGGTTGGCTGTCCCATTATGCTAATAAGGAACTTGCGTCCACCAAAGCAGTGCAACGGTACTCGCATGGTCGTCAAGTCACTGACGCTGCACTTGATTGAGGCCACCATTGTAACGGGGTGCTGGAGAGGGGAGAATGTTTTCATTCCAAGGATGAACCTTTGCCCCTCGGCGTCAGATATCCCGTTCGATTTCCGGCGATCCCAATTCCCGGTGAGACCATTTTTTTTTTTTTTCCAAGTCCATTAACAAGTCACAAGGGCAAACATTGTTGGTGGCGGTCATCCATTTGGGGGAGCCATGCTTCTCCCATGGCCAACTTTGTTGCCAGTTTCCGCGTATGGACTTTTTGCTTACACTCCTCAAGGGATGACACGCAATATCGTCTACTATGAAGTGCTATAGATGTTTGAGTTATGCCGTCTGGAAAACTGGTTGGGTCACCCATAGCGGACAGATCTGACACGCAGCGGCATCAGGGACACCATCTTGCAACTTTGTTCTACTAAATTCGCTATTGGAAGATTATTAAGCCATCATTGATTGTCCAAAATGCTAATTGGTTTGTAACTATTAATAACCGGTTCAACTGCTTTATGCACTTAATTGATAAGATTATGCGCTTTCAAGCTACGTTTACCTGTATGTAACTTTTCATAGCAAATGAACAAACCCGAGTAACGCCGGGCTAACCTGCTAGTTATCAATAATGTTATATCTCGCAATGGCCATACTCGATAACGAGGGCGCAGTCATTATGTATGGTGTTGTGATTTTTATGTACAGTATATTATTATTAGATGGGTAACGTGCCTGCAGTAATCGGTAGAGCGTCCTCTCAAAATGTTTGCATTTTGCCCAAAGCAGAAACAATTATTATTGTTGTTTGTAGTATTAGTAGTAGTATTCATTCTATTTTGTGTTCCACGTGGTTGATATTTCATCACCACAACACCACCACACCACTACACCACCACGCCACCACACCAACACACACCACCAACACACCACTACACCAACACTGTCGCCACCAGTTGGGCTACGTAGTCAAAGTGAAGGAAATAGAATTGGTGAAAGATAGACATACTGATAGAAAGATATATGTATATATAGAGAGAGGAGGGGGCGGGGGTTAGATAGAAAGACACAGTTATAGAGATACAGACAATTACGCGTGTTGTTGTTTCTTTGATTCCGATAATACACATGTGTATCTAACAGTGATGATATGTCATATAGATTATTGAGAGGAAATGAATATTTACAAAGAAAAGCTGAAATATAATTTTAAAAAAATTAACGAATATTTATTTTTTATCTTTTGGAGTCAGTCAACATTTACCGCCATGTTCTTTGTTCTTTGTTAACAATAAAAGAATCTAATTTCTGACATACACCCTACTTCCGATCTTTAACCGCAGCCATTATATCAGAATGTATCTGTGCGTATGTCAAACTGAGTGCATGTGTATGGGTAGGTGTATATATAAAAATGTGTGTGTGAGTTGGTCCCAGGTTCAATCTGGGGTAACCACAGTAAGGTACTCAATACATAGCAGAGTATAAATATTGAATCTAGAAATGTCTTCTGCAGGAGTAGAACTGTATATTATATATATAATTTGTCTGTGGTATATATAGATGAATGTTTGATGCTGAATCTCCCCGAGAATCACGCTCTAAGTGTTTATATTTATCTAAAAACCTTTATGTCCCAAACACTCTTTTCGGCTGAGTATTTTACAGCTGACAATGTAGCGACAGCCAGTTTTGGAGCATGGCGTTGGATGGCACAACTATGCGAAGTGACCAGTGATATCATTATGAGGAGGAAGAGGCCAGTTTGCCGCACCGAATCCTTCTCACAGCGGCACCCCAATTTCGGAGCCGGGCCCTCTCCCCGCGATGGATACTTCTCAATACGAAAGACGACCGTGGCAGCCTGGGACTAGATTGCACTGTTATGAGAAGTGACAGTCCAGTTGGCCGCTCGAAACCCCTTTCACAGCGGCAGCACAGTATCGGATCCAAGTACTGTGAATTGGATGGACACTTCTCAATACAAAACGTGCTAACGTGTGACTTGACAATGATGAGAAACCGGAACCAGACATTGTGAAGGACTGTTTGAGGGGAGGGATGTATGTATACGGTCATTAAAACACACGCACGCTCGTATATAATTCTCCTGAATGAAAGTTATAGTCATGTAGAAGTCATTACTATATTAAATATTTATACTCTGTTATGAATTGAGTACCTTACTTACTGTTGTTAGCTGTGATTGAACTCGGAATAAACTTTACACATTTTTGGAAACACCCTGTATATATATATCATTTGAGATGTAAATATCACATACTTAAGAGAGATAGATGTTAGAACTCGAAAACTTGTCAGTGTTACTGGGAACTTTGGTTATGTGGATAGGCTGTACTTGTCATGCAAGGAAGGTGGCCGGGGTCTAAAATCCATATTAACATCATATGACACCCGGATAGTAACACTGAAGCAACATCTTCAACAGAGGAAAAGTTTTATGGCCCAGGTTTATGAGCATGAAAAAAAAAATATCATTAGGATAGCCACTGATCTGGAGGAGAGATATGGAATAAAGCCTGATATAAATCTCTCACCCAGAGAAATCGGAAGATCCTATTCACTGTTCAAAGAAGATGAAAAAATTGACCAATTTACAGAAAAAGTTGTGCACGTATACTTGAGACGTAAAACACAGACCATAGAGGTGATAAACCACTCAAAAAGCCTGGCAAGGAGTTCCGACAAGTTTATGACATGACACCTTGAGGGATATCTCTATGCAATACAGTAACAAGAACTCCCTACCAAATACCTGCTGCACAAAAGAGGAGGGACATCAGCTGACAATAAACGTAGGCTTATGTAAAACAAAGATTGAAGATGTAAGCGACATTGTTGCCAGCTGCGAAAGAATGTCATCTCGCTACTACCTCCCCATGAGACACGATGGGATAGCTAGAACCATCTGGAACGCACTTTGGAAAACAAAATTAACAACAAACGAGGAAGAATATCGAGACAGATGGCACTAAGGAATACTGGTGGAACCTGAAAATAAAAACTGCCACCAAATTAAAGCACAACCGGCCTGATATTGTTGTTTGGGACCACCCATTGAAAACGTGTTGTGTTGTGGAGATCAGCTGCCCACTTGATGTAAACGTTGTCAGAAAAATACAGGAGGAGGAGGACATCTACGGACCATTGATGAGGAGTTTACAAATCCAGTATCCAAAATACACCTTTAGCTTCATACCCATCATTATTGGAGCTACGGGTTATATACCAACCCGCTTGGACCAAAGTATGACTGAACTTGGATTTGCTGACAAAGAGCGCAGCTCCCTAATTCAGTCTACAAGTGGCTGCGATAGTTGGCACCTTCAAAATTTGCAAAACATTCTTGCGATTCAAGGGATGACAATTTCTTTTCTTTTACAACATTGCCACCAGGAAGGTGACCGGTCAAAAAATATATTCGAAATTAAGAGAAAGAGATCACCTACATGTATGTGTGTATGTGTGTGTGTGTGTATGTATGTATGTATGTATGTGTGTATGTATGTATGTATTTGTATATATATATTTATTTATTTCATTATATTTGTTCCACTCCACGTGGTTTATATTTCACCACCACTACGCCACCACTACGACACCACACCGCCACCAAACCACCACACCAACAACACTCGCTACCACCGCCATCATTTGAATTACGTTTTCAAACCCGACATGACTTAGCCTTGATGAAAGAAAATGAGATGACAGCCGTAATCTCCCCCACCCCTCATACTCAATACAGAGATATATATATTTTCTGACACCATTGGCAATTTTCATGATGGTAGTTGTAGTGTTGATTATTCCTTCATTGCATTTATTGATATTTGACGCGCGTTTCGCCACTGATCAGCTCAAGGTTCGATCTATATCGATCCTACCCGATTCAATAATCGGCAGCTCGACGGACCCTCTTAAAATGCTATAAGAAAATGAAATACATGCTATGTGGTAAAGTCAGAGTTTCAAGAGTTTGACAAAATGAGATGTTTTGATTGGTGAGAAGGATCAAGGCGATGTACTGGCCTGTAGTGTATATGGGGGGTGGGTGTGATGGTGAGATGTTGGTGACGGTCTGTGGATGAGGTGGGCTGTGGTGTGGTGGTGGGTTGGCCTTGGCGTGTCGAGTATGTTGGTGTGGATGTGAAGATATGGTGGTGGTTAAGGTTATTTAGTGGGATGGGTTGTGGTGTGAGGTTAGTGAACTGTCTGTAGACGGGCTGGCGTGTGGTAGTGGCGCCTTTGTCTATGGTAGCGGCGTTTTTGGTGGTGTGGTGGATGTATTGGTGGCGTCAGGACCTTACATAGATACATAGACGCTCTTCGTCTGACAGATATCTTGTATATACGTATACGTACACACATATATGTATATATGTGCACATATATTGTTGTATAAACACACACAACATAAGACACATACGCACATCCTTGCCCACACATATCGGCATACGCTCACACACAGCCATATGTATATGTACACACATGTATGTGCATGCGCGCATGCGGACACGAATATGGAGAGTGGTGGAGTATCGGTGGGGGTGGCGAACGACAGAGATGGGGGGGAAGGACTCACACTCATGTATGCAAGATATACACATACACACTCCCACACACGTATACTCACACACATATATATATATATATATATACACACACACATGTACCGACAACACACACATACACGCACATATATACATACATGCACATATATGAGCTCACCTACACATAGTCAGATTTACCCATATACATATATGTAGACGTACACATACACACACATACATATATACACACACATACACATATATATATATACAGATATATATATATATACACACACATAGACATATGTATATACATGTGTTCACATACACACACACACACATACAGATAAATTTGCGTACACGCACGCACACTTAAAACGCCCGTATGAGTAAAATACTTGCACACAGACACACACACTATTGTTGGTTGGAGGTATGTTTTGTCGGTGTTGGTGAAGTATGGAGTTGTGTTTTGTGGTGGTGGTAGTGGATGGAGTTGTGAGGGACAAAAATATATATACCGGATCGAATACCGGTTAAGAGGTGAGATAGGGAACGCGGGGGGAAAAGCGTTTATGGACGTACGGCCATGTGTGTTGTGGACATGGTGATGGTGGTGGTGCTGGGGTGATATGTTCGGCAAGATGATTACATGATCAGAGGTTACGGTGTGTTATATGGTAGGCATACGGGGGGTGGGGGTATATAATTGTTTCTACTTTAGGCACAAGGCCAGCAAATAGCCAGTGTATTACTGGTACTTTATTTTATCGACCCCCGTAAGGATGAAAGGCAAAGTCAACCTAGGCGGGATTTGAACTCAGATCGTAAAGGGACGTAACTATGTTTGAAAGCATGGCGTCCGACCCTCTACCGAGACTGCCAACCCCCCACCCTGGGGGGTATATAATACAGTCGATTTGGGATCGAGTGATATGTGTTGATGATGATTGTTGAAGTATGTGGATGTATTTAGTGGTGGCGGTGGTCGTGTGTGCGTGCGACAGTACAGTTACAGGATCGAATTTAACGTGGGGTTGCAAGTTAGGGTAGATAGAGGGAACATGGGGGGATGAGGATGTAGGCGTGTATGGTATGCACATGACGATGTGTGGTGTGGTGGTGGAGATGGTGTGATATGATCGACATTGTATTTACAAGGTTTCTTGTCATTGTGGATTGCAAGGTAGAACGTATCATATGGTATATATATATATATATATATATATATATATATAAAACTAAGGATGTCTGTGTGAGTTTGAATCCCTAAACCTCGAGAAGCACCCAACCGACTGTTTTCAAACTTTACACCGCGCCCTTATAATATGTCTGTATGTCTAGCTGTCTGCATCGCACTCGGCGCGTCAATGTATGGCTGTTAAATGGGCCGCAAACGCATTGATTCATTGTAAAGGCTACCAGTGGAAGCAACCGTAACACCCTCCAAATGTCAGAGAACGCAGTGAAAGTTACTATTAAGAGAACGTTCACATGGCCCTTTTTATGGCCACCACTTGAAATTGTTGATTGTTACCCGTAGTTACTGGAGTGTCAGTGAACGGCTTACAAATCCATTATAAGGGCCCTTGAAATAACTGATGGCGACCCTTTGGTTTGGGGCGGCGAGTGAACACGCACACGCCTCAAGGCCCATTTTATTGCACCACTCCTCTGTAAAATTGTTAAATTATACCCACTGTTTGGTAAACGTTTGTGAAGGTGCGGTGGACTGGTTCGAGAAGGCTCCATATGCTGTCCGATTGTACGTCATGCCTTGCTCAAGCATTGCAGACTTCCCTCTGATATAAGTGGTGACATCTGTCCTGCTGACTCCTGCCACTTTATTAAGCCGATTTTCTTCACGTGGAAGGAAAAGCATACCTAATACTAATTGCATCAGAGCATTCGGTTTATTTTCTTTACATATTGTCCAGGCATGCAGTTTTTCTACGATTAGGTCAAAATAACTTATCCCGTGCAACGCCGGGTACCACTGCTAGTATTATATATATGTATATTGTTTTACTCTTTTACTTGTCCCAGCCATTTTGCTGAGGTCATGCTGGGGTACCGCCTTTAATATATTTTTCTATATATCTACACACACACACACACACACATATATAGATATATATATATCAATAAAGACGTATCCATGAAAGGCAAATCTTATCGGTTGGAAAGCAAAATAAACTTTTGTATTTTATTTGATGAAAGTGCACCAAGCTTGTCTTGGTTGGCCTTGAAATATATATAATAAAATAAATATGGTTTTATAAATATAGTTTCCATTTATTTAATATCACGAAATATTTACTCCAGTAAACTGTTGAGTGCTCTAAATCAGTTATAAACATTTGTTTGTCGGACTTCCAA
>OZ024750.1:10000-27500 GCA_964016885.1 Eledone cirrhosa | reverse complement strand
TCCAACTGTCAACCGTTCTCTTAACACTTTTAGTGCCTCCTCTCTGGCGTCAGTGTAAGCGGTACAGAGTGCTTCCCTCATCACCTCCACTGTGTCCATCCTCTCCATAGGATCAGCACAGAATTGGTCCTTGGCAGGCTGCACACACCTTTGGGTCTGCAGAACTGACATGCTTCTTCTTCTTTCTCCTCAGCATCAGTGTCTCACTTGCTTCTGCTACTGCATTGTTCAAGTAGCCGTACCTCTTTGTCAAACTCTCTACAAAGAGCACTGAACCTGTTGCTCACTTCTCCTGTGAACCTCTTCTGTAGCTTATGTTCATTGAAAGTTCCCCAGTCATAGATTATACTGTTGGTGTAGCCTTGCTCTTTCTTAAGCTCACCCGGACCTCACTCATAACAAGCATGTGTCCACTGTCCCAGTGTACTGAAATAGTTGTATGGTTCTGTGTTGAGAACACTATTGCGCTGCTTTTTCCTCACCAGAAAGAAATCAATCTAGGTCTTGGTCCACATCTTTTCTGGATTCTTCCTTAACGTTAGGTTGGTTGCCATCAAGTTTGCATCCAGCATGGCGTCTGTCGGTAGTCTTCCATTTCGGTTGGTGTTAGGGAATTACCAGCGCGGATCTTCACTGCTCTCCTTACTCAGATGTGCATAGAAGTCCCTCAGAAGAATGATGTTTTGAGCTTGTGTGGTGTTGACAGCTCTACACATCTCATGAAATTCCTCTGCATTCACATCACTGTCTCCCTTGGTAGAACTATAAGCTGATATCCGGTTTTAAATTCCTGTTATTGCCTGCAGGACTATGATAAAAAGGAGAGGGCTAAGAACAGCCCTGGTGTACACGGACCTGCATGCTAAATTCCTCGCTCTAATCATTGATAACCCTAACTTTGCTGATTGTTTCTTTATACATGGCTTGTACAGCCCTCATAAGCCATTCATCTACTTTTAATTTTCCAAGAGCCGACCGTATTATAGCATGGTGGACTCTGTCGAAGGCTTTTTCCATTTCGACAAATGCCAGGTAGAGTGGCTTACTTTTAGCTAGGTACTAATCAACTGTGCTATAACTCTTTACGTTACTTTCATGATCTGGTCCATCAGCTTTATACCTCTCTAGTTTCCTCTATCTAGTGCATCACCTTTACCTTTGTATCAGTTGACCATGATGCTGCTGCACGAATCGTTTAGTATTATCTAGTTAACATTACTTGTGGTTATGGTCTGATCTACTGACCCAGATGCCTTGAGCATCTCGGCAACTATACCCGATGGACCGGTTGCCTTCCCCGTCTTCATATCTTTGATTGCCATACTATATTGCTGCTGACTTGTTCTGCTAGCCCCTCTATAGGGTTCACTTTGGGTATGGTATCTTTTTCCCATGCATTCTCCCCATTTAGTAATCTTTCATACTGGCTCTTCCATGCATCTCCTCAGAAATTGTGAGTGCAATCTGACCTTTATCATTCTGGATACACTTTTGTCCAATGACATCACAATTCTCTCTGACACACTGCCTCGTAATCTCGAACACCTGTTTCTGTTCCTCGTGTTGCAAAAGATGCTTGAAATTCCTATCCTCTACCTCCCTTCTAGCTAAGTATACTTGTCGCCTAGCTTCGCTCCTGGTCTCTCTGTAATGTGCCCTGTTTTTCCATTCTTTCCATGCCTGTCTCTTAGCCTTAATTGCCTCATCTACCATATTGTTCTACCACCAAGTGACTCTCCTAATCCATGTATATATCTTTTTATCATTATCTTTTTCTCAAATATCCACACATGACGACACACATGCAAATATTATGCATGGATATGTTAACTGGTAGCTGGAGAGAGAATAATATAGATGATAAAAGTCTATCTTCAGCAACAAGTGCTATATTGTCTCCCATGTTGAAAGATATTATTTTACAAGATAAGAACTTGAAACTAAGACTAACTGATGTATAGAATAGAATAGAAAGACCTAGATGTGAAAAGAAGTGGAAATTGTGCAGATTGAAGATTGAAGATGTGACCGATGTGAAGAAACTGGAAAGATGTGTCGAAAAGAGTGAAGAATGCATTCCGTAGGAAAGACATCCCCGAGAGTGAACATTTGAAGCTAGAGCAAGGTTTTAAGAGTTAGAAAGAGTAGTTGTTGATTGTTCCTGTGAAAAGCAACGAAGTGCAAGCATAACAGACGAGACAAGAATGCAGACCCAGCAGTCGGAGTTAAGCAGTGAAGCAGATGCCAATATAATATTAAATATTAGAGAATCAGTTTGTTCTTATTTCATGTTTTATTGCGAAATGGTATTGTTGAAAGCTAAAGACAATATAGCGTTTGTTGAATATGATGTATACTTTCTATGCAGAAATAAGGAAACATTTGCACAGTCATCTTCATAATCATATGTTCGCTTTCAAGTGTGGGACATGTACTATTGAGCACCGCCTCTCCACTTATACCGGTCGTTGGTCACCTCGTTGGTGATCGTTAGCGATTTGAGGTCTGCTTTCACCACCCGTCTGTTTTTCCTAGTCTTCCTTCTACTGGAATTACTTGGCACATGTTTACCCAGCAAACCATCTTATTCTTCTCTCCTGCACATAACTCATACCCATTTTCTCTCTCAACTCATCTCTGCTTGATGGTTGACGAACATCTAACGGAGCATGCTTCCTTCATTTCTTTGCCAGCCTTGGCATATTCTCTGCAATTGCTGGCCATGTCTCACTTCTTCCAACCCATCTTTATTGTAGATATTATGGCCTCGTAGTAGCCTCCTCTCTTTCTAATCTGCTCATCTGTATAGAACCCACCTTCATTTGAAAACTGTTTCTATCACTGTCACTTCTACTGTGAAATTTCTCTGTACATGTAGTTTTCACTACCTGTTTGCTTGCTATCCCACTACATATGTTGAGTACCCCAGATGTGCATTGCGTATATTTTATAGAATTTATCCCAGCTCCTTTTCAACATAGGGAGCATGTCCCCTTTTCTATGTTTTTATTCTGTCCTCTTGCTTCCAACTGTTTCCATAGACAGCATTTCTTCTTTAGCTTGTTTACTGATTCTGCTATAAGAACCAGATCGTCATGGACAGCTAGTTTTAAACTCATCTGTTACTGACAGCACCTCTGTACAAAGCCTGCACTGCCCTCACAAGACATTCCCCAACACCTAGTTTGGTTAGGCACCACCAGATGACAGATCATGGTACCCTACCAAAGGAGTTGTCTGTCAACAAAATTAATTGCTAAGATGGATTACATTGCCACCGGTTATATTTTATATATTTCCTAAGACTCGTTTGATTAAAAAGCTTAATTTTTATTTCTTTTTACTATTAGTTGTAGCCCTTATAAGTTTAGCTAGATTGCCAGCGTTGAAATAGTTGCGCTTTAGTTGTGATGTAGGTGTTGCAAGTTCCGGCTGTAAGTCGTGGGGGTGTAGTATATTGTCATGTATGTGTACATATGTCTGTGTATGTATACACGTACACACATGTGTGTAGTGTTTTTGTGTTTATACGTCTACAAATGTATATGCAATATTTCAATTAGCAAAGGGAGATTACTGTTTGAATTTTTTAATAAAAATAAGAGTTGTTTCCCCTGTTAGCAGGAAATTTAGTTGTTTGATAAAACTGAATTGTCAAGGCTGGTTGTCTCGGTCAGTGCTAAGTGTCTGCTGAAGACTAGACATCTAAATTACGATATATAAGTACACACATGCATGCATGGATATGTTGCCAAGGAGCTGTCGAGTGATTATAATGTAGATAATCAAAATATATGAACACTCGCTATATTATCTCGCACTTTTATGGATATGTTTTTGCAATATAAGAATAGGAAACGAAGAAAAACTAATTGACTGAATACTGTGTGATGCAGGCAAAAGGTGTTGAAATTGTGCCGAATTAAGATTGAAAATTTGACCGCTGTGGAGCAGCTGTGGAAAATTTGCATGATGTAGTGAAGAATGCAGTGGGTAGAAAAGACATCCCCGAGAATAAACAAGAGTAATTGGTGATTGTTGCAGTGAAAATCAATGAAGTACAAGCATAACAGACGAGAGAGAAGAATGCAGGCCCAGCAGTTGGAGTTCGCTGCCAAGCAGATGCCAATATAATATAAAATATTATTGAATCAGATAGTTTATTGATTCCCTGTTTTATTGCAAAAGCGAATCCTTTAAAGTGCGAGACAATATAGTGTTTGTCGTTGATGTATTTTTATCTATATTACTCTGCGTAAATACGGAAAAATTTATGAGATGCCCGACCCTACATAAGCCCACAAACAGACATTCAACAGTAAATATTTAATTGTCCTTTGTTTAAAAAGAAATTTTTTTTCTTAATATAATTGTTTATCTGCTGGATTGGTCATTGACCATTTTAGTAGGAGAGGGGATTTTGTTAGTGGTGCGTTACCTTTGCTGACTTAACTCTGAGAAAGAAAAGCAATTATATTTTTCTTTGACTGTATTTAGCCACTGAAGAATGGGTGTAGCTCCTTGGAGCAATCCAAGCAGTAACTCGAAGAACCACCGGGTGTAATGACTTTGGCTTTAGTGTTCGTGTAGAGCAGTGATACTTTTGTATTCCACAAAAATCTTGATCAGGCAGTGACGATAGTCAGAATTATAGGCAATTTGCTCAAATATCTTCATCAAGATGTGACCGTTGGTTGATCTCTATCTGTGAAGCTGTTGTTGTTGTTTGAGCTTTTTGTCCATGCAGGGCTGGATTCTCTTTAGAATCATCTTGTTGAGGGTCTTTGCCACAAGTGAGGTCCCCCTGTAGTTGTTTCTGTTAGAGAGATCTGCCTTCTTTGGCAGTGGCACGAAGTTACTGATCGTCCACTTGTTCAGGGCAACTCGTTTCTCCAGTCCCTTTTTACAGATCTCCAAGATATGAAAATCACAACTCTACATGACCTGATGCCACTCGATTTTCTCCATGGGCCTTGCCCTCCTTTATCTTCTTTTTTTGCTCTCTGAAGCTCCTCTCTGGCAAAGGGTCCTGTCTCAATATCCAGTTATTGTAACAGCCACCTGATCTGCCCAGTGTTCTTGGCTGTGGAGGGCATCTCATAGTTGTGTTCTAAAATGGTCCAGCCATTTCCTTTTTCCTATCCTCTGGATCTGTTTCCTTGATCTGACCTTTCCTCCATGTGATCTCGTTGATCATCCAACTGTCAACCGTTCTCTTAACACTTTTAGTGCCTCCTCTCTGGCGTCAGTGTAAGCGGTACAGAGTGCTTCCCTCATCACCTCCACTGTGTCCATCCTCTCCATAGGATCAGCACAGAATTGGTCCTTGGCAGGCTGCACACACTTTTTGGTCTGCAGAACTGACATACTTCCTCTTTCTCCTCAGCATCAGTGTCTCACTTGCTTCTGCTACTGCATTGTTCAAGTAGCCGTACCTCTTTGTCAAACTCTCCACACAGAGCACTGAACCTGTTGCTCACGTCTCCTGTGAACCTCTTCTGTAGCTTATGTTCCTTGAACGTTCCCCAGTCATAGATTATACTGTTGGTGTAGCCTTGCTCTTTCTTAAGCTCACTTGGACCTCACTCATAACAAGCATGTGTCCACTGTCACAGTGTACTAAAATAGTTGTATGGTTCTGTGTTGAGAACACTATTGTGCTGCTTTTTCCTCACCAGAAAGAAATCAATCTAGGTCTTGGTCCACATCTTTTCTGGATTCTCCCTTAACGTTAGGTTGGTTGCCATCAAGTTTGCATCCAGCATGGCGTCTGCCGGTAGTCTTCCATTTCGGTTGGTGTTAGGGAATTACCAGTGCGGATCTTCTCTGCTCTCCTTACTCAGATGTGCATAGAAGTCCCTCAGAAGAATGATGTTTTGAGCTTGTGTGGTGTTGACAGCTCTACACATCTCCTCATGAAATTCCTCCGCATTCACATCACTGTCTCCCTTGGTAGGACTATAAGCTGATATCCGGTTTTAAATTCCTGTTATTGCCTGCAGGACTATGATAAAAAAGAGAGTGCTAAGAACAGCCCTGGTGTACACCGACCGGCATGCTAAATTCCTCGCTCTAGTCATTGGTAACCCCAACTTTGCTGATTGTTTCTATATACATGGCTTGGTACAGCCCTCATAAGCTATTCATCTACATCTACTTCAAATTTTCTAAGAGCCGACCGGATTATAGCATGCTGGACTGTCGAAGGCTTTTTCCATTTCGACAAATGCCAGGTAGATTGGCTTACTTTTAGCTAGGTACTTTTCCTGTAACTGCCTCACAAAGGTGAGGACATGAGTGGTGCCTTTTTTTTGTACAAAGCATAATTGCATATCATGTATTTTCACCCTGTTCCTAATCAACTGTGCTCTAACTCTTTGTTACTTTCATGACCTGGTCCATCAGCTTTATACCTCTATAGTTTCCTCTATCTAGTGCATCACCTTTACCTTTGTATCAGTTGACCATGATGCTGCTGCACGAATGTTTTTGTACGACGCCCTTTAGTATTACCTAGTTAACAATACGTGTGGTTATGGTCTGATCTACCGACCCAGATGCCTTGAGCATCTCGGCAGCTATACCCGATAGACCGGTTGCCTTCCCCGTCTTCATATCTTTGATTGCCATACTACATTGCTGCTGACTTGTTCTGCTAGCCCCTCTATAGGGTTCACTTTGGGTATGGTATCTTTTTCCCATGCATTCTCCCCATTTAGTAATCTTTCATACTGGCTCTTCCACGCATCTCCTCAGAAATTGTGAGTGCAAGCTGACCTTTATCATTCTGGATACACTTTTGTCCAATGACATCACAATTCTCTCTGACACACTGCCTCATAATCTGGAACACCTGTTTCTGTTCCTCGTGTTGCAAAAGATGCTTGAAATTCCTATCCTCTACCTCCCTTCTAGCTAAGTATACTTGTCGCCTAGCTTCGCCACTGGTCTCTATGTAATGTGCCCTGTTTTTCCATTCTTTCCATGCCTGTCTCTTAGCCTTAATTGCCTCATCTACCATATTGTTCTACCACCAAGTGACTCTCCTAATCCATGTATATATCTTTTTATCATTATCCTTTTCTCAAATATACACACATGACGACACACATGCAAATATTATGCATGGATATGTTAACTGGTAGCTGGAGAGTGAGAATAATATAGATGATAAAAGTCTATCTTCAGCAACAAGTGCTATATTGTCTCCCATGTTGAAAGATATTATTTTACAATATAAGAACTTGAAACTAAGACTAACTGATGTATAGAATAGAAAGACCTAGATGTGAAAAGAAGTGGAAATTGTGCAGATTGAAGATTGAAGATTTGACCGATGTGAAGAAACTGGAAAGGTGTGTCGAAAAGAGTGAAGAATGCAGTCCGTAGGAAAGACATCCCCGAGAGTGAACATTTGAAGCTAGAGCAAGGTTTTAAGAGTTAGAAAGAGTAGTTGTTGATTGTTCCTGTGAAAAGCAATGAAGTGCAAGCATAACAGACGAGACAAGAATGCAGACCCAGCAGTCGGAGATAAGCAGCGAAGCAGATGCCAATATAATAAATATTAGAGAATCAGTTTGTTCTTATTTCATGTTTTATTGCGAAATGGTATTGTTGAAAGCTAAAGACAATATAGCGTTTGTTGAAGATGATGTATACTTTCTATGCAGAAATAAGGAAACATTTGCACAGTCATCTTCATAATCATACGTTCGCTTTCAAGTGTGGGACATGTACTATTGAGCACCGCCTCTCCACTTATACCGGTCGTTGGTCACCTCGTTGGTGATCGTTAGCGATTTGAGGTCTGCTTTCACCACCCGTCTGTTTTTCCTAGCCTTCCTTCTACTGGAATTACTTGGCACATGTTTACCCAGCAAACCATCTTATTCTTCTCTCCTGCACATAACTCATACCCATTTTCTCTCTCAACTCATATCTGCTCGGTCGTCGGAGCATGCTTCCTTCATTTCTTTGCCAGCCTTGGCATATTCTCTGCAATTACTGGCCATGTCTCACTCACTTCTTCCAACCCATCCTTATTGTAGATATTATGGCCTCGTAGTAGCCTCCTCTCTTTCTAATCTGCTCATCTGTATAGAACCCACCTTCATTTGAAAACTGTTTCTATCACTGTCACTTCTACTGTGAAATTTCTCTGTACATGTAGTTTTCACTACCTGTTTGCTTGCTATCCCACTACATATGTTGAGTACCCCAGATGTGCATTGCGTATATTTTATAGAATTTATCCCAGCTCCTTTTCAACATAGGGAGCATGTCCCCTTTTCTATGTTTTTATTCTGTCCTCTTGCTTCCAACTGTTTCCATAGACAGCATTTCTTCTTTAGCTTCTTTACTGATTCTGCTATAAGAACCAGATCGTCATGGACAGCCAGTTTTAAACGCATCTGTTACTGACAGTACCTCCACAAAGCGTACACTGCCCTCACAAGACATTCCTCAACACCTAGTTTGGTTAGGCACCACCAGATGACAGATCATGGTACCCTACCAAAGGAGTTGTCTGTCAAAAAAATTAATTGCTAAGATGGATTACATTGCCACCGTTTATATTTCCTAAGACTCTTTTGATTAAAAAGCTTAATTTTTATTTCTTTTTACTATTAGTTGTAGCTCTTATAAGTTTAGCTAGATTGCCAGCGTTGAAATAGTTGCGCTTCAGTTGTGATGTATGTGTTGCAAGTTCCGGCTGTAAGTCGTGGGGGTGTAGTATATTGTCATGAATGTGTACATATGAATGTCTATGTATGTATACACGTACACATGTTGTATACACTATACACATGTGTATAGTGTTTTTGTGTTTATACGTCTACAAATGTATATGCAATATTTCAATTAGCAAAGGGAGTTTACTCTTGGATATTTTAATAAAATTACGAGTTGTTTCCCCTCTTATAATGAAATTTAGTTTGATAAAACTGAATTGTCAAGGCTGGTTGTCTCGGTCAGTGCTAAGCGTCTGTTGAAGACTAGACATCGAAATTACGATATACAAGTACACACATCCATGCATGGATATGTTGTCAAGTAGCTGGCGTGTGAGAATAATGTAGATAATCAAAATATATGAACACTCGCTATATTATCGCGCACTTTTATGGATATGTTATTGCAATATAAGAATAGGAAACGAAGAAAAACTAATTCACTGAATACTGTTTGATGCAGGCAAAAGATGTTGAAATTGTGCCGAATTAAATTTGACCGATGTGGAGCAGCTGTGGAAAATGTGCATGATGTAGTGAAGAATGCAGTGGGTAGAAAAGACATCCCCGAAAATAAACATAGAAAGAGGAGTTGCGGATTGTTCCATTGAAAATCAATGAAGTGCAAGCACAACAGACGAGAAGAATGCAGGCCCAGCAGTTTGAGTTAGCTGCCAAGCAGATGCCAAAAGAATGTAAAATATTATGGAATCAGATAGTTTATCGATTCCCTGTTTTATTGCAAAAGCGAATTGTTGAAAGTGCGAGACAATATAGTGTTTGTTGGTGATGATAATATACTTTGTGTATTAGTCTCTGTTCATAAATAATTCAAAATGTGCACATAGTCGACGACCCTGACTATACGTTCATATTAGTTGAGAAGCTTTGCTTGTGAGAAACAGAAGGACGACCATCTTTGATTAAAAATATTATCATTGGGTAAGATGTACTTCTAAACACTACATGTAAACATGTAGAACACAGACAGTCACAAAGAACTTCAACACTAAATTTTAAAAACAAATGGTTATTTAATTTCTATAATTAATTGATAATCGGTGGCCATGTAATCCATCTTATCTATATATAAAACTGAAGATGTCCGAGTTCGAATCGCTAAAGCTCGAGAACCACCCAACGGACTGTTTTCAAACTTTACACATGTAATACTTATGTTTGAGAGATTGTTCTGATCACCCCCAAAAGATTTCAACTTTTCTAAGCCCACAGGGACGACATTAGGCGGTGCAGCGATCTCTATAATTCTTAGTCTCTTTTTCGATAGACGTACTTATAACGTCGCGCCCTTATTATATCTGTATGTCTGATTATCTGCATTACGTCACTTCCTTGAGGGTGTGTGTGTGTTTGAATCCCTTAAACTCGAAGTACCCAACCGATTTTTCTTCAAACTTTAAATGCGTATTACTTAGGTTTCAGGTAGTGTTATGCACATTAAAAATTTAAATTTTTTTATCTCGTGGGGCCCGCATTAGATGAAAAACTTTATTTTTTTTTATCTTAGGACTCTTTGTAGCCGTTACGTCCAGCCGATTTTGGCTAAATTTCAAGGCATATTATGGTCATAAAAAGAAAATCATCTTGATCCCCTAGGGCCCGCATTAGGTGAAAACCTGCCTTTTTCCCATCAGAGTATTCCAAAATACTTTATATGGTGCAACGCTGGGTACCACTGCTAGTATATTATAGATTTCATGAAACTCGTTTATTTAAAAACGTTTTTTTTTTAAATCTTTTTTACCATAATGACATTTTGACTGTAGATGTGATAAGTTGAGCTAGATTGCCAGCGTCGAAATAGTTGCGCTTTAGTTAGGATGTAGTTGTTGTAAGGGCCGGATGTGAGCCTTGGGTGTAGTGTATTTTCACACATACGTAGATATATACATACATGTATATATATCTAAACACGTGTATGAAAGTATGTACACGACATTATGTATGTAACCCTGTAACATTGAGCTTTCCGATAACCCTTTGTAAATATGCAATGTCGGTTTGATAAGCACGACAAAGAATTGAAGATACTAGGCAGATTAACATGTTAGTTGAACGACCGTTGACTTGAATTGCGCGTGAAAATACGTGGGTGAAGTTGGGGCTGATGATTTTAAGTTTGTTTTTGTCTTGTTGAATAATCATGGCGTGCTACTTTGTAGTACTTGTATTGCAGGCCGTTGGTCCGGTGGTTAAGGTAAGTGGCGATGTTATTACTGTTTGGGCATCTTAAGTTTTCGTCTAGTTGGTTTCGGGTGGCGGTCGAATTGTTTTCAGATTAACGGTCTGTGTCTGGTTTACAGTTGTGATTAGTTTGTGTAAGAAGCGAGCAGAATGCCGTGATATATATTTATATTTTTAGAAAGGGAGAAACTGTATCTTAACGAATTTATCTGTAGAAACGTTAATTGCGAGATAGATTTTATTAAGGGGAAGGTTTTTGAGATTAAGTTATCTCTGTTATCAGTTTGACGCATTTCTATTTCTAACTATAGACATATATATGTAAAATTATCCCAGACAATTAGACATTTAATTTCCGCAAAATATATATAATTCCACGGGAGAGAATGTACTATATAATCAATTGAATTCTCTCCCTTTAGTGCACTTTATATTTACATGTAATTAGAATTTTTAATTTAATTCAAGGGAGAGAAGTTTATTTAACAATATCTGTTATCTCCCCTTGACAGACTTTAATAATTATAATGTTTTAGAAAAATATATTTTATTCTGGAAAAAAGGTATTAGTAACAGTTAAAATAGTTGTCTCCCCTTGCTACACTTTGACTATAATGTAATACATTATGTTGTGACATTACTGCTGTTTTTATCAAGTAATTCTAACGCCCGGAATTTATAATTTAGTTATTAACTTAATATTAGCTTCCGAGAATCAACTTAAATAAGTTGTTTCCCCTTATTTGACTCAGCTTATTTTTATCTGGTCTTAACATAATCTATCGCCGTTTTTATAGTGCAGGAATTAGTTACATTTAATAAATTAAGTGTAGAAACCTAGAAATTGTAAGGTTACTAAAATTTGCAAGCTAATTTTAATTAATAAATTTGTCCAACTGTTTTCCATTTCAAATAATGTTATGTCAAACTTAATTGCGAGAGACCCTTTTCTGAACGCACAGCGACGGCATTAGGAAAAAACAGTCAATTTTTACGGACAAATGTATCACAAATTAAGTTTAATTTACATAATTTCCCGCCGTTTTTCTGAGAAAACACTATTAAAACGGCGTCGATTTACGTTACATTATATATAATTTACTTTTAACTAAGGTAGATAATATGGTTTATTTAATAAATAGGTTGTTTCCCTTGGCCGGACTTTAAGTAACATAAATATTCGCCGTTTTTATAGTGCTTCATAGTATTAAAAAATGCGGAAATTTCTGTTACACCGAAATAAAGTTAAAGTATGGCCAAGGGAAACAACCTATTTATTAAATAAACAATTTTATCTCCCTTAGATGAAACTAAAAACCAATTAAATTATATATAATTCACTTTTATAAAATATAATGTAACGTAAATTGACGCCGTTTTAGCAGTTCGTTTTCTGATATTATTTACGAACTCATTCCGCAGTCTAATAGTAAACAAACTATAATAAAAGCGGCGGTGATTTACGTAACATTAAATATTTAATTATTCTTATAAAATATTGTTAGTTGATTTTTTTTATTGAATTAAGGGAGATAACATTGTTTATTTAATAAATAGGTTGTTTCCCTTGGCAGGCTTTATGTTACAACGGCGTATTTTCTCAGATATCTAGACTACTTAATAATTAAGTTGTCCCCCTTTACTTGATATACCTATAATAATATATATTTATACAAAACACTTAACATTCTCCGATAAATATATAAATATAATTTTAAGGTAGAAAACACGCATCTATGAAAGGGAGACAATTTATTTATTTATTTGTTGGGGTTGGGGTTGGGGTTGGGGTTGGGGTTGGGGTTGGGGTTGGGGTTGGGGTTGGGGTTGGGGTTGGGGTTGGGGTTGGGGTTGGGGTTGGGGTTGGGGTTGGGGTTAGGGTTAGGGTTAGGGTTAGGGTTAGGGTTAGGGTTAGGGTTAGGGTTAGGGTTAGGGTTAGGGTTAGGGTTAGGGTTAGGGTTAGGGTTAGGGTTAGGGTTAGGGTTAGGGTTAGGGTTAGGGTTAGGGTTAGGGTTAGGGTTAGGGTTAGGGTTAGGGTTAGGGTTAGGGTTAGGGTTAGGGTTAGGGTTAGGGTTAGGGTTAGGGTTAGGGTTAGGGTTAGGGTTAGGGTTAGGGTTAGGGTTAGGGTTAGGGTTAGGGTTAGGGTTAGGGTTAGGGTTAGGGTTAGGGTTAGGGTTAGGGTTAGGGTTAGGGTTAGGGTTAGGGTTAGGGTTAGGGTTAGGGTTAGGGTTAGGGTTAGGGTTAGGGTTAGGGTTAGGGTTAGGGTTAGGGTTAGGGTTAGGGTTAGGGTTAGGGTTAGGGTTAGGGTTAGGGTTAGGGTTAGGGTTAGGGTTAGGGTTAGGGTTAGGGTTAGGGTTAGGGTTAGGGTTAGGGTTAGGGTTAGGGTTAGGGTTAGGGTTAGGGTTAGGGTTAGGGTTAGGGTTAGGGTTAGGGTTAGGGTTAGGGTTAGGGTTAGGGTTAGGGTTAGGGTTAGGGTTAGGGTTAGGGTTAGGGTTAGGGTTAGGGTTAGGGTTAGGGTTAGGGTTAGGGTTAGGGTTAGGGTTAGGGTTAGGGTTAGGGTTAGGGTTAGGGTTAGGGTTAGGGTTAGGGTTAGGGTTAGGGTTAGGGTTAGGGTTAGGGTTAGGGTTAGGGTTAGGGTTAGGGTTAGGGTTAGGGTTAGGGTTAGGGTTAGGGTTAGGGTTAGGGTTAGGGTTAGGGTTAGGGTTAGGGTTAGGGTTAGGGTTAGGGTTAGGGTTAGGGTTAGGGTTAGGGTTAGGGTTAGGGTTAGGGTTAGGGTTAGGGTTAGGGTTAGGGTTAGGGTTAGGGTTAGGGTTAGGGTTAGGGTTAGGGTTAGGGTTAGGGTTAGGGTTAGGGTTAGGGTTAGGGTTAGGGTTAGGGTTAGGGTTAGGGTTAGGGTTAGGGTTAGGGTTAGGGTTAGGGTTAGGGTTAGGGTTAGGGTTAGGGTTAGGGTTAGGGTTAGGGTTAGGGTTAGGGTTAGGGTTAGGGTTAGGGTTAGGGTTAGGGTTAGGGTTAGGGTTAGGGTTAGGGTTAGGGTTAGGGTTAGGGTTAGGGTTAGGGTTAGGGTTAGGGTTAGGGTTAGGGTTAGGGTTAGGGTTAGGGTTAGGGTTAGGGTTAGGGTTAGGGTTAGGGTTAGGGTTAGGGTTAGGGTTAGGGTTAGGGTTAGGGTTAGGGTTAGGGTTAGGGTTAGGGTTAGGGTTAGGGTTAGGGTTAGGGTTAGGGTTAGGGTTAGGGTTAGGGTTAGGGTTAGGGTTAGGGTTAGGGTTAGGGTTAGGGTTAGGGTTAGGGTTAGGGTTAGGGTTAGGGTTAGGGTTAGGGTTAGGGTTAGGGTTAGGGTTAGGGTTAGGGTTAGGGTTAGGGTTAGGGTTAGGGTTAGGGTTAGGGTTAGGGTTAGGGTTAGGGTTAGGGTTAGGGTTAGGGTTAGGGTTAGGGTTAGGGTTAGGGTTAGGGTTAGGGTTAGGGTTAGGGTTAGGGTTAGGGTTAGGGTTAGGGTTAGGGTTAGGGTTAGGGTTAGGGTTAGGGTTAGGGTTAGGGTTAGGGTTAGGGTTAGGGTTAGGGTTAGGGTTAGGGTTAGGGTTAGGGTTAGGGTTAGGGTTAGGGTTAGGGTTAGGGTTAGGGTTAGGGTTAGGGTTAGGGTTAGGGTTAGGGTTAGGGTTAGGGTTAGGGTTAGGGTTAGGGTTAGGGTTAGGGTTAGGGTTAGGGTTAGGGTTAGGGTTAGGGTTAGGGTTAGGGTTAGGGTTAGGGTTAGGGTTAGGGTTAGGGTTAGGGTTAGGGTTAGGGTTAGGGTTAGGGTTAGGGTTAGGGTTAGGGTTAGGGTTAGGGTTAGGGTTAGGGTTAGGGTTAGGGTTAGGGTTAGGGTTAGGGTTAGGGTTAGGGTTAGGGTTAGGGTTAGGGTTAGGGTTAGGGTTAGGGTTAGGGTTAGGGTTAGGGTTAGGGTTAGGGTTAGGGTTAGGGTTAGGGTTAGGGTTAGGGTTAGGGTTAGGGTTAGGGTTAGGGTTAGGGTTAGGGTTAGGGTTAGGGTTAGGGTTAGGGTTAGGGTTAGGGTTAGGGTTAGGGTTAGGGTTAGGGTTAGGGTTAGGGTTAGGGTTAGGGTTAGGGTTAGGGTTAGGGTTAGGGTTAGGGTTAGGGTTAGGGTTAGGGTTAGGGTTAGGGTTAGGGTTAGGGTTAGGGTTAGGGTTAGGGTTAGGGTTAGGGTTAGGGTTAGGGTTAGGGTTAGGGTTAGGGTTAGGGTTAGGGTTAGGGTTAGGGTTAGGGTTAGGGTTAGGGTTAGGGTTAGGGTTAGGGTTAGGGTTAGGGTTAGGGTTAGGGTTAGGGTTAGGGTTAGGGTTAGGGTTAGGGTTAGGGTTAGGGTTAGGGTTAGGGTTAGGGTTAGGGTTAGGGTTAGGGTTAGGGTTAGGGTTAGGGTTAGGGTTAGGGTTAGGGTTAGGGTTAGGGTTAGGGTTAGGGTTAGGGTTAGGGTTAGGGTTAGGGTTAGGGTTAGGGTTAGGGTTAGGGTTAGGGTTAGGGTTAGGGTTAGGGTTAGGGTTAGGGTTAGGGTTAGGGTTAGGGTTAGGGTTAGGGTTAGGGTTAGGGTTAGGGTTAGGGTTAGGGTTAGGGTTAGGGTTAGGGTTAGGGTTAGGGTTAGGGTTAGGGTTAGGGTTAGGGTTAGGGTTAGGGTTAGGGTTAGGGTTAGGGTTAGGGTTAGGGTTAGGGTTAGGGTTAGGGTTAGGGTTAGGGTTAGGGTTAGGGTTAGGGTTAGGGTTAGGGTTAGGGTTAGGGTTAGGGTTAGGGTTAGGGTTAGGGTTAGGGTTAGGGTTAGGGTTAGGGTTAGGGTTAGGGTTAGGGTTAGGGTTAGGGTTAGGGTTAGGGTTAGGGTTAGGGTTAGGGTTAGGGTTAGGGTTAGGGTTAGGGTTAGGGTTAGGGTTAGGGTTAGGGTTAGGGTTAGGGTTAGGGTTAGGGTTAGGGTTAGGGTTAGGGTTAGGGTTAGGGTTAGGGTTAGGGTTAGGGTTAGGGTTAGGGTTAGGGTTAGGGTTAGGGTTAGGGTTAGGGTTAGGGTTAGGGTTAGGGTTAGGGTTAGGGTTAGGGTTAGGGTTAGGGTTAGGGTTAGGGTTAGGGTTAGGGTTAGGGTTAGGGTTAGGGTTAGGGTTAGGGTTAGGGTTAGGGTTAGGGTTAGGGTTAGGGTTAGGGTTAGGGTTAGGGTTAGGGTTAGGGTTAGGGTTAGGGTTAGGGTTAGGGTTAGGGTTAGGGTTAGGGTTAGGGTTAGGGTTAGGGTTAGGGTTAGGGTTAGGGTTAGGGTTAGGGTTAGGGTTAGGGTTAGGGTTAGGGTTAGGGTTAGGGTTAGGGTTAGGGTTAGGGTTAGGGTTAGGGTTAGGGTTAGGGTTAGGGTTAGGGTTAGGGTTAGGGTTAGGGTTAGGGTTAGGGTTAGGGTTAGGGTTAGGGTTAGGGTTAGGGTTAGGGTTAGGGTTAGGGTTAGGGTTAGGGTTAGGGTTAGGGTTAGGGTTAGGGTTAGGGTTAGGGTTAGGGTTAGGGTTAGGGTTAGGGTTAGGGTTAGGGTTAGGGTTAGGGTTAGGGTTAGGGTTAGGGTTAGGGTTAGGGTTAGGGTTAGGGTTAGGGTTAGGGTTAGGGTTAGGGTTAGGGTTAGGGTTAGGGTTAGGGTTAGGGTTAGGGTTAGGGTTAGGGTTAGGGTTAGGGTTAGGGTTAGGGTTAGGGTTAGGGTTAGGGTTAGGGTTAGGGTTAGGGTTAGGGTTAGGGTTAGGGTTAGGGTTAGGGTTAGGGTTAGGGTTAGGGTTAGGGTTAGGGTTAGGGTTAGGGTTAGGGTTAGGGTTAGGGTTAGGGTTAGGGTTAGGGTTAGGGTTAGGGTTAGGGTTAGGGTTAGGGTTAGGGTTAGGGTTAGGGTTAGGGTTAGGGTTAGGGTTAGGGTTAGGGTTAGGGTTAGGGTTAGGGTTAGGGTTAGGGTTAGGGTTAGGGTTAGGGTTAGGGTTAGGGTTAGGGTTAGGGTTAGGGTTAGGGTTAGGGTTAGGGTTAGGGTTAGGGTTAGGGTTAGGGTTAGGGTTAGGGTTAGGGTTAGGGTTAGGGTTAGGGTTAGGGTTAGGGTTAGGGTTAGGGTTAGGGTTAGGGTTAGGGTTAGGGTTAGGGTTAGGGTTAGGGTTAGGGTTAGGGTTAGGGTTAGGGTTAGGGTTAGGGTTAGGGTTAGGGTTAGGGTAGGGTTAGGGTTAGGGTTAGGGTTAGGGTTAGGGTTAGGGTTAGGGTTAGGGTTAGGGTTAGGGTTAGGGTTAGGGTTAGGGTTAGGGTTAGGGTTAGGGTTAGGGTTAGGGTTAGGGTTAGGGTTAGGGTTAGGGTTAGGGTTAGGGTTAGGGTTAGGGTTAGGGTTAGGGTTAGGGTTAGGGTTAGGGTTAGGGTTAGGGTTAGGGTTAGGGTTAGGGTTAGGGTTAGGGTTAGGGTTAGGGTTAGGGTTAGGGTTAGGGTTAGGGTTAGGGTTAGGGTTAGGGTTAGGGTTAGGGTTAGGGTTAGGGTTAGGGTTAGGGTTAGGGTTAGGGTTAGGGTTAGGGTTAGGGTTAGGGTTAGGGTTAGGGTTAGGGTTAGGGTTA
>OZ024750.1:0-5000 GCA_964016885.1 Eledone cirrhosa | reverse complement strand
GTTAGGGTTAGGGTTAGGGTTAGGGTTAGGGTTAGGGTTAGGGTTAGGGTTAGGGTTAGGGTTAGGGTTAGGGTTAGGGTTAGGGTTAGGGTTAGGGTTAGGGTTAGGGTTAGGGTTAGGGTTAGGGTTAGGGTTAGGGTTAGGGTTAGGGTTAGGGTTAGGGTTAGGGTTAGGGTTAGGGTTAGGGTTAGGGTTAGGGTTAGGGTTAGGGTTAGGGTTAGGGTTAGGGTTAGGGTTAGGGTTAGGGTTAGGGTTAGGGTTAGGGTTAGGGTTAGGGTTAGGGTTAGGGTTAGGGTTAGGGTTAGGGTTAGGGTTAGGGTTAGGGTTAGGGTTAGGGTTAGGGTTAGGGTTAGGGTTAGGGTTAGGGTTAGGGTTAGGGTTAGGGTTAGGGTTAGGGTTAGGGTTAGGGTTAGGGTTAGGGTTAGGGTTAGGGTTAGGGTTAGGGTTAGGGTTAGGGTTAGGGTTAGGGTTAGGGTTAGGGTTAGGGTTAGGGTTAGGGTTAGGGTTAGGGTTAGGGTTAGGGTTAGGGTTAGGGTTAGGGTTAGGGTTAGGGTTAGGGTTAGGGTTAGGGTTAGGGTTAGGGTTAGGGTTAGGGTTAGGGTTAGGGTTAGGGTTAGGGTTAGGGTTAGGGTTAGGGTTAGGGTTAGGGTTAGGGTTAGGGTTAGGGTTAGGGTTAGGGTTAGGGTTAGGGTTAGGGTTAGGGTTAGGGTTAGGGTTAGGGTTAGGGTTAGGGTTAGGGTTAGGGTTAGGGTTAGGGTTAGGGTTAGGGTTAGGGTTAGGGTTAGGGTTAGGGTTAGGGTTAGGGTTAGGGTTAGGGTTAGGGTTAGGGTTAGGGTTAGGGTTAGGGTTAGGGTTAGGGTTAGGGTTAGGGTTAGGGTTAGGGTTAGGGTTAGGGTTAGGGTTAGGGTTAGGGTTAGGGTTAGGGTTAGGGTTAGGGTTAGGGTTAGGGTTAGGGTTAGGGTTAGGGTTAGGGTTAGGGTTAGGGTTAGGGTTAGGGTTAGGGTTAGGGTTAGGGTTAGGGTTAGGGTTAGGGTTAGGGTTAGGGTTAGGGTTAGGGTTAGGGTTAGGGTTAGGGTTAGGGTTAGGGTTAGGGTTAGGGTTAGGGTTAGGGTTAGGGTTAGGGTTAGGGTTAGGGTTAGGGTTAGGGTTAGGGTTAGGGTTAGGGTTAGGGTTAGGGTTAGGGTTAGGGTTAGGGTTAGGGTTAGGGTTAGGGTTAGGGTTAGGGTTAGGGTTAGGGTTAGGGTTAGGGTTAGGGTTAGGGTTAGGGTTAGGGTTAGGGTTAGGGTTAGGGTTAGGGTTAGGGTTAGGGTTAGGGTTAGGGTTAGGGTTAGGGTTAGGGTTAGGGTTAGGGTTAGGGTTAGGGTTAGGGTTAGGGTTAGGGTTAGGGTTAGGGTTAGGGTTAGGGTTAGGGTTAGGGTTAGGGTTAGGGTTAGGGTTAGGGTTAGGGTTAGGGTTTAGGGTTAGGGTTAGGGTTAGGGTTAGGGTTAGGGTTAGGGTTAGGGTTAGGGTTAGGGTTAGGGTTAGGGTTAGGGTTAGGGTTAGGGTTAGGGTTAGGGTTAGGGTTAGGGTTAGGGTTAGGGTTAGGGTTAGGGTTAGGGTTAGGGTTAGGGTTAGGGTTAGGGTTAGGGTTAGGGTTAGGGTTAGGGTTAGGGTTAGGGTTAGGGTTAGGGTTAGGGTTAGGGTTAGGGTTAGGGTTAGGGTTAGGGTTAGGGTTAGGGTTAGGGTTAGGGTTAGGGTTAGGGTTAGGGTTAGGGTTAGGGTTAGGGTTAGGGTTAGGGTTAGGGTTAGGGTTAGGGTTAGGGTTAGGGTTAGGGTTAGGGTTAGGGTTAGGGTTAGGGTTAGGGTTAGGGTTAGGGTTAGGGTTAGGGTTAGGGTTAGGGTTAGGGTTAGGGTTAGGGTTAGGGTTAGGGTTAGGGTTAGGGTTAGGGTTAGGGTTAGGGTTAGGGTTAGGGTTAGGGTTAGGGTTAGGGTTAGGGTTAGGGTTAGGGTTAGGGTTAGGGTTAGGGTTAGGGTTAGGGTTAGGGTTAGGGTTAGGGTTAGGGTTAGGGTTAGGGTTAGGGTTAGGGTTAGGGTTAGGGTTAGGGTTAGGGTTAGGGTTAGGGTTAGGGTTAGGGTTAGGGTTAGGGTTAGGGTTAGGGTTAGGGTTAGGGTTAGGGTTAGGGTTAGGGTTAGGGTTAGGGTTAGGGTTAGGGTTAGGGTTAGGGTTAGGGTTAGGGTTAGGGTTAGGGTTAGGGTTAGGGTTAGGGTTAGGGTTAGGGTTAGGGTTAGGGTTAGGGTTAGGGTTAGGGTTAGGGTTAGGGTTAGGGTTAGGGTTAGGGTTAGGGTTAGGGTTAGGGTTAGGGTTAGGGTTAGGGTTAGGGTTAGGGTTAGGGTTAGGGTTAGGGTTAGGGTTAGGGTTAGGGTTAGGGTTAGGGTTAGGGTTAGGGTTAGGGTTAGGGTTAGGGTTAGGGTTAGGGTTAGGGTTAGGGTTAGGGTTAGGGTTAGGGTTAGGGTTAGGGTTAGGGTTAGGGTTAGGGTTAGGGTTAGGGTTAGGGTTAGGGTTAGGGTTAGGGTTAGGGTTAGGGTTAGGGTTAGGGTTAGGGTTAGGGTTAGGGTTAGGGTTAGGGTTAGGGTTAGGGTTAGGGTTAGGGTTAGGGTTAGGGTTAGGGTTAGGGTTAGGGTTAGGGTTAGGGTTAGGGTTAGGGTTAGGGTTAGGGTTAGGGTTAGGGTTAGGGTTAGGGTTAGGGTTAGGGTTAGGGTTAGGGTTAGGGTTAGGGTTAGGGTTAGGGTTAGGGTTAGGGTTAGGGTTAGGGTTAGGGTTAGGGTTAGGGTTAGGGTTAGGGTTAGGGTTAGGGTTAGGGTTAGGGTTAGGGTTAGGGTTAGGGTTAGGGTTAGGGTTAGGGTTAGGGTTAGGGTTAGGGTTAGGGTTAGGGTTAGGGTTAGGGTTAGGGTTAGGGTTAGGGTTAGGGTTAGGGTTAGGGTTAGGGTTAGGGTTAGGGTTAGGGTTAGGGTTAGGGTTAGGGTTAGGGTTAGGGTTAGGGTTAGGGTTCGGGTTAGGGTTAGGGTTAGGGTTAGGGTTAGGGTTAGGGTTAGGGTTAGGGTTAGGGTTAGGGTTAGGGTTAGGGTTAGGGTTAGGGTTAGGGTTAGGGTTAGGGTTAGGGTTAGGGTTAGGGTTAGGGTTAGGGTTAGGGTTAGGGTTAGGGTTAGGGTTAGGGTTAGGGTTAGGGTTAGGGTTAGGGTTAGGGTTAGGGTTAGGGTTAGGGTTAGGGTTAGGGTTAGGGTTAGGGTTAGGGTTAGGGTTAGGGTTAGGGTTAGGGTTAGGGTTAGGGTTAGGGTTAGGGTTAGGGTTAGGGTTAGGGTTAGGGTTAGGGTTAGGGTTAGGGTTAGGGTTAGGGTTAGGGTTAGGGTTAGGGTTAGGGTTAGGGTTAGGGTTAGGGTTAGGGTTAGGGTTAGGGTTAGGGTTAGGGTTAGGGTTAGGGTTAGGGTTAGGGTTAGGGTTAGGGTTAGGGTTAGGGTTAGGGTTAGGGTTAGGGTTAGGGTTAGGGTTAGGGTTAGGGTTAGGGTTAGGGTTAGGGTTAGGGTTAGGGTTAGGGTTAGGGTTAGGGTTAGGGTTAGGGTTAGGGTTAGGGTTAGGGTTAGGGTTAGGGTTAGGGTTAGGGTTAGGGTTAGGGTTAGGGTTAGGGTTAGGGTTAGGGTTAGGGTTAGGGTTAGGGTTAGGGTTAGGGTTAGGGTTAGGGTTAGGGTTAGGGTTAGGGTTAGGGTTAGGGTTAGGGTTAGGGTTAGGGTTAGGGTTAGGGTTAGGGTTAGGGTTAGGGTTAGGGTTAGGGTTAGGGTTAGGGTTAGGGTTAGGGTTAGGGTTAGGGTTAGGGTTAGGGTTAGGGTTAGGGTTAGGGTTAGGGTTAGGGTTAGGGTTAGGGTTAGGGTTAGGGTTAGGGTTAGGGTTAGGGTTAGGGTTAGGGTTAGGGTTAGGGTTAGGGTTAGGGTTAGGGTTAGGGTTAGGGTTTAGGGTTAGGGTTAGGGTTAGGGTTAGGGTTAGGGTTAGGGTTAGGGTTAGGGTTAGGGTTAGGGTTAGGGTTAGGGTTAGGGTTAGGGTTAGGGTTAGGGTTAGGGTTAGGGTTAGGGTTAGGGTTAGGGTTAGGGTTAGGGTTAGGGTTAGGGTTAGGGTTAGGGTTAGGGTTAGGGTTAGGGTTAGGGTTAGGGTTAGGGTTAGGGTTAGGGTTAGGGTTAGGGTTAGGGTTAGGGTTAGGGTTAGGGTTAGGGTTAGGGTTAGGGTTAGGGTTAGGGTTAGGGTTAGGGTTAGGGTTAGGGTTAGGGTTAGGGTTAGGGTTAGGGTTAGGGTTAGGGTTAGGGTTAGGGTTAGGGTTAGGGTTAGGGTTAGGGTTAGGGTTAGGGTTAGGGTTAGGGTTAGGGTTAGGGTTAGGGTTAGGGTTAGGGTTAGGGTTAGGGTTAGGGTTAGGGTTAGGGTTAGGGTTAGGGTTAGGGTTAGGGTTAGGGTTAGGGTTAGGGTTAGGGTTAGGGTTAGGGTTAGGGTTAGGGTTAGGGTTAGGGTTAGGGTTAGGGTTAGGGTTAGGGTTAGGGTTAGGGTTAGGGTTAGGGTTAGGGTTAGGGTTAGGGTTAGGGTTAGGGTTAGGGTTAGGGTTAGGGTTAGGGTTAGGGTTAGGGTTAGGGTTAGGGTTAGGGTTAGGGTTAGGGTTAGGGTTAGGGTTAGGGTTAGGGTTAGGGTTAGGGTTAGGGTTAGGGTTAGGGTTAGGGTTAGGGTTAGGGTTAGGGTTTAGGGTTAGGGTTAGGGTTAGGGTTAGGGTTAGGGTTAGGGTTAGGGTTAGGGTTAGGGTTAGGGTTAGGGTTAGGGTTAGGGTTAGGGTTAGGGTTAGGGTTAGGGTTAGGGTTAGGGTTAGGGTTAGGGTTAGGGTTAGGGTTAGGGTTAGGGTTAGGGTTAGGGTTAGGGTTAGGGTTAGGGTTAGGGTTAGGGTTAGGGTTAGGGTTAGGGTTAGGGTTAGGGTTAGGGTTAGGGTTAGGGTTAG
>OZ024749.1:56768209-56770709 GCA_964016885.1 Eledone cirrhosa | reverse complement strand
TTTTTGAGATGAGGGGATGTGATTTGGCTGGTATTTTTAACAGGGTCAGTGACCTCGTATAGGATTCTAAGTTAACCACGTGCATTCTAATTGTTTTTAAAAGGTGTTATCATTGACATCTTAAGGTGTGTTTGTTGAGTGTATAGTTAACAACTTATTTCCTGTGTCATTATCTGTATAATGTGATGTGACTCATAGTTCAATATAAGGCAAATTATATTTTACGTTGTACTGCGGAGGGTAAGGTGAATAAAATACAGTCGGTGCACAGAGAAGGTTTAAATACCATTGATATGAAGAAGTATGTGGACGATGGACTGGATATGGTAGAAATAACAGCCCAAACCTGATAATCATTTGTTTGTACAAATTCTTGTGACCCATTGATCCACGTAGTTATAGTCTAAATATTGCAGGGGATAATGTGACTACAGAAACAGGAGGAGTTAATATACTATTGCTTTGAAAGTGTGTGAGTGGTAGCAAGTCAAATATTTTTTAAATAACATTGTAACATCCACCCATCCTTCCATATACAGATACGTACATATATATATATATATATATATATATATATATATATATATATATATATATATATATATATATATATATTATTTCTGAGGACGGCATGTATATGTGAAGGTATGTATATTTCCTCTGATAATTTGTAATAATTTTACATAGATCTATACATACCAACGCACATATACATCCCAGAAACGATCGTAAAATGATGAATTTTTTAATATAACGAACTTGTTCTTTGTGTTTATTTAATTGTTTTCATGAATTTATATATATATATATACACATATATATATATATATACACACATATATATATATATATACATATATATATATATATATATATATATATATATATATATATATATACATAAACATATATATATACATATATACATATATATATATATATATACACACACATATATATATACACACATATATATACATATATATACACACACATATATATATATATATATATATATATATATATATATACATGCATGCATACATACATGTCCTATTTTACCGAGCAGTATATTGGTGCTACACAGTAGGAACAGCCTTCCTTTCCAAGCAGCAATTCTATATAAATTTAACAAATAGTCCGCCAGTTTCTAATGCTGTGTTTATTTAGACAGCTCGCGATTTAATTATGAACTCTTCCAATATAAATAATATAGATTATTATAATACTTTTTTTTACATATTTACCACATTTATTTCATTAAATTTATGGACCAAATGTTATGGATTGATAATATTAAAAAAGGATAATAACAAAATTAAGAAATGAAAATAAGGGGGAAAAGGAGAAAAGTGTAAAGAAGGGCAGATGGGACTGTATAAGAAAGGAAATTAAAGGAATGAACAATAATATCTAGATTGTTGTTAGATATTGTAAGCTATGGGACGGTAACAAACAAAAGGTCGTGGTCCTTTTTCTAATCTGAAATTGGTTGGCGTTCATGAATGTCAAAAGACCTTAATCCTTCAATAGAAAATTATATACTTATGTAACAGCATGTTTCTATGAGACTCTGGAGAAGTGAGTAATGCGTAAGGCGTAAACACCATTACAGTAAAGATGGCGTCTAGAAGCAGACAATACTTCATCAGTGCTCTTGCTAATGGATTTTGTTCAACTATATAATAAAGGAATGGCGAGGTGATGGTTGTGGAGAAGGAAGAAATAATGCCAGTAACTAATATAAATATGTGTATAAAAATATATTAGATAAAAATATATTTTAAAATATTTCATTTGATAACGTCTTCATAACTCACATATTATCGTAATGTTCTGGAAACATACATGCACACTGACATAGGGACTGTACATATACACACACAGTTAATCCTACATGGACACGTTCTCCCATATACGAATACACAAACACATATTAACACATACAAAACACATACATAAGCATCTACAATACGTCTCATTCACACGTAAACACGTACTTAAAAAACATACATAATCACTTACTTAAACTCCCACACACAAACATGTACATATATATACCAACTTACATGTACATACACTGACGAACGTAAGCACACACATATACATACATACACATATACGCGCACTCACATTCACATCTATAGAAAATCATAGACAAACACAGACATATATAGATAAACGTTCGCTCATGGACGTTCATAGATAAAGCTAACCAAATAACGAAAACGAATTAAATAAATAAATAAATTAATTAATAAAGATGGCGTCATTTTACCACAAAAAAACCCCGAAATATTTATGATTGTTTTCAAATGGTGGCTATTGTTTTAAAGCGCAATATTTTACGGTCAAATCCGACCAGCAGGGTAGCAGTAGATGAGGAGAAATTTGGATTAAGTCGATGAAATCGATTGGTCAAGAAGATGATGATGACGATGAAGGAGATGAAGAATATGATGATGAAGAAGAAGGAGTATATGAAGAAGAAGGCGAATGA
>OZ024749.1:56748209-56753209 GCA_964016885.1 Eledone cirrhosa | reverse complement strand
GAAATAATAATTATTATTAGTAGTATTAGTAATCGTCGTAGTAGTAGTAGTAGTAGTAGTAGTAGTAGTAACAAGAAAATCAATGTCCAAGGTATAATGTAGGATTTTTTTTATTCAGTTAGACATGTCGAATGTTTAGCTGCAAAAAAGAAACGACTAGAAAGTTGTATTACTGCGTTACGTAATCGTACGTATAACATCTCTACTACACTGCATCTGATGTTGCATTACATGCTGCAAGAGAAGCCGTGCAACAAACACTTGAATTAGTATTAAGAATGGTCACGTGATCAAAGTCATTTCTAAATGAGTCATTCTAGCAAATAGCAATTAAAGCTGTAGACACGTGTTTAGTTTGGTGACATTGCTGGTTTGCCGCTTGTTGCGTGCTTTCATTGCTATGACCAATTTGTTCGGTCGGTCTTATTCTTAGTTGGACTGAAGCGAGCGCCATTCAAGGATTTTAAATTGCTAATCCATTTGATGCAGTACATGAAAGGCGAGATTCTGCAATGAGAGAGGTTGAGAAGAAAGACACTTGAAGGGAGAGAGGGGAGGGAGAGAGAAGGAAAGACACATGAAGGGAGAGAGTGGAGGGAGAGAGAAGAGGGAGAGAGAGAAGGAAAGACACATGAAGTGAGAGAGGGAAGGGGGAGAGAGGAGGGAGAGAGAAGGAAAGACACATGAAAGGAGAGAGGTGAGGGAGAGAGAGGAGGGAGAGAGAAGGAAAGACACATGAAGGGAGAGAGGGGATGGAGAGAGAAGGAAAGACACATGAAGTGAGAGAGGGGAGGGAGAGAGAAGGAAAGACACACGAAGGGAGAGAGGGGATGGAAAGTTTGTTGGTAGAGGGGGATTGCTCTGCAAACGCATATATTCTAATTGTTTCTGCGGCATCACGTGATTGGGTCACGTGATACAGCAAGCTTGCATTTAATTACGTGATTATGCCATTTGTAACGACACGCGCGTGCGTGTGTATGTGCATACGTGTGAACATATCTATCTATCTATCTCCCCTCTCTCTCTCTATATATATATATATATATATACACACACACACGCACACATCTCTCTCTCTCTCTCTCTCTCTCTCTCTCTCTATATATATATATATATATATATATATATATATATATATATATATATATATATCCTGTTACCTGTTGAAACCTAAACCAATGGCTCTAACCTACCACCAGGTTTACCATCTCCCCAATCTTGCTCTCTTCAGTGGAAACCTTTGCAATATTTTCATAATGTAAATTTACACAGCTTTATAATATTGTATATTCTATATATCTCTATAACAGACTGAAGTATAAACACACACACACACACACACACACACACACACACACACACACACACACACACATACACACAGGAACGAAGTCAAGGTTGCACCACAACTTAACTTTACTATCCTATGACATTGCTTTGATATCTAGCAAAGCCCTCGCGAGACGGACCCTCGTATCACCATTCTTTCTTCTGGTGAAGGACAAGCGTTAACCTAATATATTCCTTCCATATACTGTACCGATTGTGTTGTTATTTCTGTTTACCTTTTACATATATATATATATATATATATATATATATATATATATATATATATATATATATATATGTGTGTGTGTGTGTGTGTGTGTTAGATAATTCCGAAGGAAAGGCAAAGGAAAAAAGAGTGCTCTATGTATAGAACAGAGCTATTTAATTTGGAAGTGAAAAACACAAAATGTAACTACTCCCTTACCAAAGGTTTCTGGATCCCATATATATATATAACTATATAAATCTTTTTCAAGACTATACAGAGCATTTGTAGTTGTCCCAAATTGAAGGATGAGTATTTAAACTTTATTTTATCATGAGTTAAGGCTCTATTGATTTTTCCCTGGATTTCACTAAATTCTGTTGGATAAATCTATATCCTGATTCTTTTTGAATTGAGTTTGAATTATTTTTCCCACATCTTACGTTAACTATTTTCCCATTTTGACGCTATAGTCACTTATATATTATGGAATACTGTTGGCTTCTTGCTACAATACTTTCTATACCTTTCATATATATATATATATATATATGTATATATATATATATATATATATAGTTATCATTGTTGTGGTTGTTATTATAAAGGATAGCCTAAATTAACCTTCCCTATAATCACCTATAACACCTTAAACTTAAACGTATTCTGTGCTTTGCTTTACAGACATAGTGTATCTAGGACTATATTAAACAGTGTTTTATATAGCCGTAGGTGTCGGGCGGGGGGGAATATATTATGTAGGTTTGGTTATTTCTAATATATAAAGCTGCTACGTAGGAGTGTTTTCTGGAAGTAAAGCCCGGAGACGTTATTTTACTGTTTCTGATGTTGTGTGGTTTCAGAAGAATGTATCTCTCCTACGTTAAGTGACAGAATAACGGTAGTTTTATGAAGCCTCCAGGACAGTAGATCCCAGAGAAAGACGCAGCGATTAACAGTATATTAGCTTTAGATTCCAAATTTTCGTAGGAATTTCAGAATTGCTCAAGAGATTTCTCAAAGCAATTCCAATGTTAAGCTAGGTCCGGAGGAGGTCGATAACTGCCATATTGGTAAATTACATTTACGTAATATAAATACCTTGTCTGCAAATTCCGTTAACAGAAAACTTATAGCCACAGTTATTCGTCTGTCGATGATGGATAACTCCTTGTTAGCTCGCTTATATATATAATGTGTGTGTGTTTGTGTGTGTATATACATATATGTATATACATAAATGTATGAGTAATTATATATATGCATATAGATATAGATATATAGATATCTATACACACACACACACACACACACACACATATATATATATATATATATATATATATATATATATATATATATATATATATATATATATATATAATGCTTGTGTGTGTAGACATTAGCGGTGATTGTGTGTATAGATACATCACAAATGTATAGATTTATAACTAATCATATTACTCTCTCTCTCTCTCTCTCTCTCTCTCTCTCTCTCTCTCTCTCTCTCTCTCTCTCTCTCTCTCTCAAAATATCATTCTGTCTGTGACTTTGATTTTCTCTCTTTTTTTCACCTTCCATATTACAGTCTTTGTCTTCAGATCTTCTCTTTCAACACACATAAGCACACACACACACACACACACATGGCGGCGAAGTATATATATATGTATATATATATATATATGTGTGTGTCTGTATGTCTCTGTATATATATATATATATATATATATATATATATATATATATATATATATATATGTGTATGTGTGTGTGTGTCTGTATATATGTATATAGAGATATATTGTGTATGTTTGTGTGTGTAGAGAGAGAGAGACTACACAATTTTCGCACTGCTGGACAACAACTCTTCTCTGATATAATTCGATTATATATGATACAAATATGACTAAGTTTATCTGAGAATATATTAATGAAGGTGTATTTCCGAGCAAGATAATTAATCCAATTCTTCCGTTTTTCCGCCTAGCTAATCAGGAAAGCCATTCCATTAGAGCATCTACCAAATATGTACTCCATACTTAGATGTAGTATAACGACATATTTTCAAATGACATTGCTAATTTGGAAGACTTCAAAAGAAAGACTTTCTATAATAAATCTTCCTATTTTCCTTCCAAAGCGTAATTCCAGACAAGTACGAGGTTGGGCTGAAAGGTTCATAGGCTGACTATGGAGGAATGATGCTAGAGCTGTGAAATATTACTTGTATTAATTTCAACACTTGCTTTTATTAATAGCTGCATTGTTTCTATCCAGGGACTATCTTGAAAAATAAACCTCATTTGGTCATTCCATGAGAGTATCTTGGTCAGTCTATGAACTCTTCAGCCAAAAAGACATCTTTCCGACATCTGTTAGTCTTTCTCACTTCTCTTTCAAACAGTTATATACGGGGAGTTGTTAGAGTCATAGGAACATCAGATAGAATTCTTTGTGGTAATCATTCCGACTCGTCGCTGTCTAAGTTCAAATCCCACCGAAGGCAACTTTGCATTTCATCCATTCGTGGTCGCTGGGTGTGTGTATATATATATATATATACAGAGAGAGAGAGAGAGAGAGAGTTCAGTTTATATAAAAGGGCACCGATAGTATATTAGTCAAATAATTTCAACAATATTGTATATATATATTGTCTATGTGTCTCTGTGTGATATATATATATATATATATATATATATATATATATATTGTGTGTGTGTATCTATATGAGCGTTCATGTGAGTGATATTAAGTTTAAGCAACTGTATTGCTCCTACGTGCTACTTACGACTTCCTATATAACTTGACATTTTTACACATTATTCAAGGAAGACATATTTCTCAGCAATTATTCTCAGTAGTAATCACTTAGGTTAAGTATTTACCTTAAATACATAAGTGTCTATATATATATATATATATATATATATATATATATATATTAATACGATTTCGAATATTCCGTCAACATATAAACATAGAGCTAATATCTATATTGTAAGAATTGTATTGACGCACACACACACACACACACACAAACACATATATGATACAGGCATATGTATGTAGTATTCCACTATATATGTGTGCGTGTCTAGTTTTACAGCAAGGTAAAACAGAACTCAATAATGTAGTGTTTATGTTTTTATTTACAAGGAGTTCTTGCTAATGCACATAAATGCTTATATAACAGATGTGTGTGAATTCATTCTGTATCACTATATAAATATATATTGGGAATTACTGTTATAAGTTTGACAAATTTTGTGGAATAAATCTTATGTTACTCAACATTAAACCTGCTCAGTCTTGTTATCCTAAACTTTGTAGTTTCTGGGATATTTACATCTCAAATGATGTCAAACATTTTGAAACACCTAGGGTGGTGCCCCAGTATGGCCTCAGCCGGATGGCTGGAACAGGTAAAAGAGTAAAAGAGTAAACACTCTGTATA
>OZ024749.1:56730709-56735709 GCA_964016885.1 Eledone cirrhosa | reverse complement strand
TTGAGGACTTCGTGACTTCTTTTTAAAAGGTCCTACCTTGTACAAATGCCATGCCTACACACAGATACAAATATATATATATATATATATATATATATATATATATATATATATATATATATATATATATATATAATCTTTCTATATACATGTATATGTATATATATATATATATATATATATATATATATATATATATATATCTTTGTATATACATGTATATGTATATATATATATATATATCTTTTATATACATGTGTATATATATATGTATATATATATATGTTTGTATATACATGTGTATATATATGTGTATATATATATATATATATATATATATATATATATATATTTATCTTTGTATATACATACATAAATGTATATATACGTGTGTGTGTGCATGAGTACCTTTATTTTTTTTCCATCTATTCTGAATAGTAACATAAGTCTTTGTTTTTCTCCCTCTCTAGATTGGCACATACATACATATATACAGACACACACACACACACACACACACACACACACACACACACACACACACACACACATATATATATATATATATATATATATATATATATATATATATGGGTCTTTGTGTGTGTGTGTGTATATATACACACATATATATATACATATATATACTTATATATATGTGTGTATGTTCCTGTATATATATATATATATATATACTGACATACAATAACTCATCTTTACGTTTCGCCTTTCCAAGCTAACCTGCTTGAAAAAAAATGTGTATACAAAATATATAAAATAAAAAAGATTTTTTTTTTATATGAAACAATAATAAAAACGAAATACTGAATATCTGGAAAGATCGATTAGCCGGAGGTTACAGCAGAAACAGAGATCTTCCAGTATATGGTCGGTGGGGTTAGGTTCAGGATTCAGAGACGTCGTTCTAGGGTATATTCCAGGTAGACAGGTGGTCCGTATAATTAGTATAGTATTGTTGTTACACACAAATAAATGCATCTCACAGACCTCTTCTTAAATTGGCAACCGTTTATTTTCTCTATATTCTTTCTTCTCTTATTATTTTGTTTTACACACACACATACATATATATATATATATATATATATATATATATATTCAAGAAAACCTTTATAAACTAAGGTATATAGATTTGAAAAGATCCACATCGTAAAAATCCACGTTCTTTTATTTCTGATCTAAGTATGGCTTTTTTTTTACTTCACACACACAAACACACACACACTCACACACACACACACACACACACACACACACACACACACACACACACACACACACACACACACACACACACACACACACACACACACACACACACACACACGTGTATATATATATATATTGCCATTATTTTTCTTTTGTCTTTTGTTTTTGTTGTTTTCATTGAAAGAAAAACTTTCTTCTTATTCTTATCACTCTCTTGTGTGTGTGTTCGCGCGTGTCTGTGTTCTCGTGTGTATGTATGTGTTCGTGTGTGTGTATTCGCGCATGTGTGTGTTTGTGTGTGTGTGAGGGAGAGAGAGAGAGAAAGAGATCTTTATTTTTTCTTCGTTTTTTCCCTTCATTCATTTACTCTTTCTTCATTTCTTTCTTTCCTTTCTTTCTTTCCTTTCTTTCTTTCCTTTCTTTATTGTTTCTTTCTTATCTCTCTCAGTCTCCGGCTTTCTTCCTTTTGTTCATCTCTCCCATCTTTTCCTCTATTTTCCTCTATTCCGATTCCTCTCTTTATATTTATCTTCCTGTTTTCCTTTCTTTCCAGATCATTTCTCCTAGTTTTTGGGGGAGGATTTTTTGGGCGAGTTTTTCTTAAGTTTGTTTCTTCGTAGTTACTATCTAACTTTATATATATATATATATATATATATATATAATCTTCTATGGATGAAGCATGTCCAGATGTTGAAGGAGCTTGCTTTGTTATGTTTAGGTCCCAGGTTCAATTCCACACACACAAGTTATATAAAAACTCTGTTTCGTTGATTAAACAACTGGAACACTCCTCGTAGTAACCGATGGAACCCCATTCTCTAGCTCGCGCTCTCTCTCTCTCTTTTTCTCTCTCTCCAAATTCTTATTTTATTGTGTTTGGGTTTTTGTTTTGTTATTCGTTTTTTTATTATATTTTTGCTTTTATTTTTACACATTCTGACCTTCCTACTCCCTTTCCATATTTAGTTGCATGTGTGTGCGTGTATGTGTGTGCGTATATGCGTGTATGTGTGTGCACGTACGAAAATATGTGTGTGTGTATCGGTGTGAATATGTGTGAGAGTGTATGTATATGTGTGTAAATATGTGTGTGCGTGTGTCTATGTATATGTGTGTAAATATGTGTTGATATTGGTGTGTATATGGATGTCTGTGTGGCGTGTGTATGTGTGTGTGTGTGTGGTAGGAATGTACTTAGTTACTAGTACCCCCCCCTCTTCCACCATAATTACTGGCCACAGTAAATGAATCCTGACTAATTTTAGTTTGGAATGAATTGAAGCCTTTTTTAAATAAGTACAACTTAAGTACTTTTATACATAGCCGAACTGATATATATATATATATTTACACACACACACACATATATATACACATATATATATATATATATATATATATATTTATGTGTATGTATATATATATATGTATATGTATGTTTATGTATATATATTTATGTGTATGTATATATATATATATGTATATGTATGTTTATGTATATATATATGTGTGTGTGTGTGTGTTTAGACATTAATATATATAGAGAGAGATAAGCACATGTATAGAAGGTACTTAGAATGATACAGAAGTATATGTTTAAATATGATAGTTCTATATTTAGTTTAAACAGATAAATATATACTGGGATATATTTACTAAAATAAGTCTATAAATATGTAAAACCCAACTAATATTCAGGTATTTATAACGTGATATATGAGAATGGTGCTGGTATCTCTCTTAGTAAAAAACCTCAAACGGTGTTATCAAATTTAGTCTAACGTATCTGGCGTAATTACCCGAAATTATAGACTTTTTTTCGGTGCACCGGGTCAAGAGGGCTAATACCGAAATACCTCACTAACATCCGAAAGTCAGTGGAGGTTAAAGGTCATAGTTACTATAGTATTTATATATACACACTGTTGTGTATGCGTCGATATGTATGTATAGTGTTTTATTTTCTGATGTTCCTATATTTAATGAAAAGGTATGCACAGTGAATTTCGTATAGACTTCTACACATTAGTTTCGATGCAGTTCGTTTCTATAGAAGTAGAAGAGTGAGATAGAATATATATATACATATATATGTAATGTGTGTGTGGGTATGTATATATATATATATACACTTTCTAGAAGTATATTCTGGCACTGCCGTTTGTGCACAAGTGTTCGTAAATGAACACATACATACACACACTCATATACGATCATCACACACACACACATACACGCACATCACACACACACACATACACGCGCATCTTCCTTAACAAATCCCTCTTAAATAACATTTGACCCCACAAGCTCTGTTTTTTCTTTACTGAGCGTCGACCCCTCCCCCTCCCTTCTGAACGATGTGTGTGGAACCTTTCTAGGATTAATGTATAGAACTCAACATCCTTTTATTCGGCTTTTCACATTCAACTATAAAAAATATATCCCTCCAAAAACTAGAGATAAATTTATTTACATATTTATGGTATCCAGTAATGGTTTCTGGTTTAGGGGAAACGATAATAAGTTTAGGGGAAAGGAAAGTTGATTAAATCGACCACAGTGCGTTACTGGTATTCTATTTTATTGAACCTTGTAAGGATGAAAGGCAAAGCTAATCTCGGCAGGATTTGAACTCAGAACATAAAGAACCATAACTCTATGCCACAAAGCATGCTGTCCGATGCTCTACCGATTACTGCCAATCCACCACCATTATGGTATGTAATAATGGTTTCAACTGTAGGTGTATTTTTATGTGCCCTTTCCTTATTTAGTGGATCATTCATTCATTATTCCCTCCTTTGTTTGTTTCTCTCTCTTGTTATCTCCCTTTCTTTGCTTTTCTCTCTCACTTTCCTTCTGATTCAGCATTTTTTCTTTTCTTTCTACTTCAGTATTTCTTCCCTTCTTTCTCCTTCTTTCTACCGTCTATTTCTTACTTCTTTCTTTCTTCCTAATCCCACGTTTCTCTCCCTAATCTTCCTCTCTATTGCTACCTCCTTACATCAACAACCATACTACATATACCGGATATTTGCCATACAATTTTATCCTGCGGCTAACTGCGACTCTTCAGTCTTCACTTCATTCGTCTCCAAGCAACAAAACGGCGTTCGTGTAGTTTCTTTCTCTCAGCCAATTCTTTAAATCTCCAACCAAAAGGATCGCGTGCTCACAAAAGCCAACATGTATTTTGAATCTAGAACCGTAAATGTTCATTTGCATACTAACATGTATGAATAAATGCATACATCGCATCCATATGTGCATAGACACACACCACAATGTATGTATATGTCTGTCTGTGTGTCTATCTGTCTGTATATGTACAGTATATGTGTGTGTGTATATATATATATATAGGAAAATGTTTAACCCCGACGGCAGAGCTCAAGCCGTTTCGACGGCTATTTCTGGACCTACATATATATATATATATATATATATACACACACACACATGATGTGATGTGATGTATGTGTGTGTGTGTGTGTACAAATACAGGCAAATATCTGTGACTACAATAAACTCCGAGTAGCAACAATTCCTCCTCTCATCCACTCGAAACAACTGGCGGGATTGATAATAAAAGAAAATATATGTTATATAAAAATATTTTGATTACAACATTCTTGGAGAAAATACTTGAGTCTTTGAAATCTATGGTACCTTACTTTTACACATCAAAGTCAGCTTGGCGCAAATAATTGGAATTGAAAAGTTCTACATACAGGTTTTAAATTAAACATTTCTGACCTTTCTAA
>OZ024749.1:56710709-56723209 GCA_964016885.1 Eledone cirrhosa | reverse complement strand
GACCAGGTGATGTGTGAGTGTGTCCTTGAGCAAGACACTTTATTTCACGTTGTTTCTGTTTAGTCAGCTGTAGAAATGAGTTGTCACGTCTCTGGTGCTGTATCGGTCTTTGTCTGTTCATTGGATAACATCATATATAGTGTATATATATACTGTACATAGTGTATATATAATATATAGTGTGTATATGTGTTGTGACGTCTCAGTGCCAAGCTGTATCGGCCATTGCCTTCCTCTTCAACATCGTATATAGTTTATACAATCTGTACAAAGGGTATATATATATTATATAGTGCGTATATGTACATAGTGTATATACTTTTGATAGTGTATAACAATAGATATTGTACTTAGCTAAACACTATGAGAAAAGTAAACAGGATGAGGCAACAAATTATGATAATGATATATATTAGCTTAACGCTGGATGGAGTAGCAAAAGGGTCTTAACGTTTCAGACATTAGTCTTTCATTGAGAGAGGGTGAAGAAGAAATAGAATGCTATACATGAGTAAGAAAAAAGGAAACCGAATAAAATCTTTTTCATCGTGAAGAAAACACGTGTGTAGTTAACTACCCATTTTTGAAAATTACATTTGAGAACGTAGAAGGCCCAATAAAAATAAGAATAAAAACAATAACAAATAATTTATAAACAACATTGATTACAGTACATTCAACCTACTTATTGTAGCTCTGCTGTCTACCGTTTCTCTTATAAAATCGCTGTCATTTTCCTTAAACAAAATTTATAAGTATACAACGAACAAATCAGAAATAATATGAAAACCTAAACAGAAACAAACACAATAGAAGCAATATAGAAAATTTAACATTCTTATTAAATGTCAACGACATAGATTTATATGAAACAAGATGTCATACAAAATATATTAGCCGACATGTTAACACAAACATCGCTACCGGAAGCATTTCTGGGAAACTCGCTCTACAGAGAAGACGAATTAAATAATTTTCGGCGATAAATTTCGCTGAAAATTGCTTTATTGAAAATGTACTTTCATTGTTTAACAAGTGTTTGGAATTAAATTATATTGGTATTTTATTTCTACATATAATTTTTACAGAAACATGAATGATTGATTTTGACTGCCTCGCTCTCTCTTTCTCTCGCTCTCCCTCTCTCGTTCTCGCTCACTCGATCTCGATCTCTATCTCTCTCTCTCTCTCTCGCTCACTCGATCTCTATCTCTCTCTCGCTCACTCGATCTCTATCTCTCTCTCTCGCTCACTCGATCTCTATCTCTCTCTCTCGCTCTCGCTCTCTCTCTCGCTCTCTCTCGCTCTCGCTCTCTCTCTCGCTCTCTCTCTCTCGCTCTCTCTCGCTCTATCTCGCTCTCTCTCTCTCGCTCTCTCCCTCTCTCTCTCTCTCTCTCTCTCTCTCTCTCTCTCTCTCTCTCTCAAGCTGTCTCTCTCTTTCTCTCTCTTTGTGCCATATATATATATATATATATATATATATATATATATATATATCCCATATATATATATATAGTAATAATAATAATATATATATATATAATAAATAAGAATAATAATATATATATATAATAATAAATATATATATATATATATATATATATATATATATATACAAAATGGCTGGCTGAAGAATTCACACGTATTTTTTCTCACACAAGTTTTTCCGTTCCTTCTTCTCACTCTCTATCTTTCTATTTAATGTTTTATTTCTCATTCTATCTTCTGATGAAGGACTAGTATCCGGTACGTTAATAACATTCTTTTCCTACTATATCAAGAGTTAAACTAATATATTTCTTTATTGTACTGTGTTGTTTGTCGCAATGAATGTCACTACGTGAGAAACGTAGAAACATTCAATTGTTCTGATTATGGCTTCTGTCGTACGTGCTCAGAAGAGAAACGAGAATCTTATTCTTCACATAGGAAACACAGTCACTAGAATAGATTATTCCACAACTTGACGAGTCTTAAGATCAGTTTTTTGTTTAATTCATGTACAATGTTGGTATATATGTGTTTGTATGGATATCTAACTATCATTTATCTATCATCTGCCTATCGATTTATCTCCTCCCACTATGTCTCTCCCTCTCTTCCTCCCACCCTCCTTTTCTGTCTTTTCCAAACTCCGTTGTTTCTACCTTTTCCCATTCTCCTAACTCTTCATTTCCTAACGAAGGACTTATGTCCGACACATCGAAACCCACATATATTTCTTCCTAAACATGAAACTAATAAGACTTTGTGTTTTTTCATGTCTTTTGTGTTGTATATATATATATATATATATATATATATTAGAATTGGTGCTCTGAAATAGCGATATATATATATAAATGTATATATAGTGTATTTTGCAATACACTGTATGCTTAATTAAAAGCATTTCGAAGACATTACGCTATTGTTTTAGAGTAGTGACAGTCTCACTTACTTTAAATTTTCAGCAAACAAGGGGAGATAAAGCTGACAGAGCTCTGTTTCGTACTTTTTTGTACTTATCAAAGCTAAGTACTCCATGATTTTCAGCAAACAGGTGGAGTACTTAGCTTTGATAAGTACCAAAAAGTACGAAACAGAGCTCTGTCAGCTTTATCTCCCCTTGTTTGCTGAAAATTTAAAGTAAGTGAGACTGTCACTACTCTAAAACAATAGCGTAAGGTCTTCGAAATGCTTTTAATTAAGCATACAGTGTATTGCAAAATACACTATATATACATTTATATATATATATATATAACCAGTATCACTAAGGTAGCGCTTTCTATAGTAGGGGTGTATATATTCTGTGATGTATGTAAACACTATTTCCTATCATTCCTCGGTACTACAATCACAGCTGCAAAGACTGTAGACATAGGGAAGACATCACGATACGAGGGTCGGCTGAGAAATGGTTAGGCTAACCAAGATACTCTCATGGAATAATCAAACGAGGTTTATTTTTCAACATAGTCCCTGGAAAGAAACAATGCAGTTATTAATAAGTCGTATTTAAATTAATACATGCAGGATTTCACAACATTGCATCATTCCATCAGAGTCAGCCCCCTATGAACTTTTCAGCTTAGCCTCGTATTACGAATGTGTTAAAAACAATTGAAATCCTGGCTTTCTCAATGTAATTAAACACTCATTAATATTTTGAAGTCTCACTCGGAACAGCGTGTGATTGGAGTGAACGTTTCATGAAATGAGGGTAGAAAGGGCGAAACTGATATCACATTCATATAGAATTCATATTGTATTTTATATGGTGGCCCATGTGAGCAATAAAAAAATAAACCCATGTGTTTTATTATAATAAATATATCATCATCGGCAGTATCTGTAGAGCGTATGATGACATGCTTTGAGGTATAAAGTTATGGACCTTTACAGTCTGAGTTCAAATCCCACCGAGGTTAGCTTTGCCTTTCATCTTAGCAGGGTCGATAGAATAAAGTAGCAGGAACACACTGGAGTCGATTTTATTGACCCCCCCCCCCCCACACACACACACACACACTCCAAAAAAATTGCTGGCCTTGTGCCTAAATCTGAAACCATTATTATTATTGGATTGAATTTAACATTAGTATTTAAAAATAAAAGAATGTAATTTCTTATCCACGAAAGGTTTCTTCTATGAAAAAAAAAGAAAGAAAGAAATGCAAATGAAGCTGAATCGAAGTGAAATAAATCACTTTATCCCAGTACAATAAACTGTACAGAGAATGGCGGCAACTTTTTAATGTACATTTAATAAACACCAAACTAGAAGTCTTAGTAGTTATAACAGCATCATCATCATCATTATTACCGTCATCATCACCACCACCACCAGCACCATCATCATCACCATCACCACCACCATTAACATCACTTGTACCTCCCCAATCAATATAATCACCATCACCGTCATCATCATCATCATCATCACTGTAACTTATTTGTCAGTCACAGCATCTGTTGTCATCAACAAATATTGACTTCGTATTTCGGTATGGCAGTCATTGCAGAGAAAATTTGGAGTGGAGGGTGGAGGTGGAATCAGAGAGAAAGGGGGAGAAATATAAATCCAGAATCCAGGCAGAAAAATAGACATCTATACCGACAGACATATAGTGAGAGATAGAAATAGATAGGTAGGTAGATAGAGAGAGACTATATATATAATATAGAAGAGACTTCCACAGGACTAGAACTGTTTCATTCGGGAGAAATCATCAGGGTCACATGTGTTGTCTGAGGGCCGCACACGACAACTAATTAAAGTCATTTAATAAAATTTATAGCAGAAAATATTTGTTACTTAAATTTAGAAACAATGTTTTACAAGGTTTATTAGTATGAAGTTTTATAAGATATTCGTAGCTGTCTCAGTGGCCTAGCGGTAGGTACTAGAGACGGTGGAGTTCCTGGTCTTGGGTTCAATCCTAGAGTACATGTAATCATTTTCAGTTTTCATTTTACATCCTATAGAAAAAAACTGAAAAGGGTTACCAGGAACCATACACCCGACCAGGATCGAACTTCAGACCTGGATCACCACCGTCTATGATTGCTCTAACTCGGCCGCCGAGACAGCTATTCATTAAACATTTATACTCTGCTTTGTATTGAGTACCTTACTTACTGTGGTTACCCCCGATTCAACCTGGGATAAACATAGATATATAGATATATAGATAGATAGATAGATAGATATATATAGATAGATATATAGATATATAGATAGATATATATAGATATATAGATATACAGATAGATAGATAGATATATAGATATATATATATAGATAGATATATATAGATATATATAGATATATAGATAGATATAGATAGATATATAGATATAGATAGATATATAGATATATATAGAGAGAGAATAAAGATATATATATGTATAAACATATACGTCGAGAGAGAGAGATAGATAGATAGAGAGAGATATGTGGTGGCTGAGAGAGAGAGGGGGGGGAGAGGCTGAGACGAAATGAAAGAAACGAGATCTTGCAGCTAATGAAATTCTTGTCTTTGCCTTCTTTAACAGGGAAATCCACTTAGCTGGTCATTTGAATATGGCCTTTATCACTTGGTCGATATTGACAAAGTATATTGAGAATCAATAGCTGACATTTTTCTTGATCAGCCCCGTCGTCAATATGTTGTGTTACACAGACACCATGCTGTCAGATATTTCTCTTACCAATTCATTTCCAGTTTAATGTAAATGGACCAGTAGCCCTCTACGATGTGCTATCTATCTATCTATCTATCTATTTATCTATCTATCTATCTATCTATCTATCTATGTTCATTTTACTATAGGAATGATCTTTACAGGACTAGAGCTGTTTCATTCGTAATAAATCATCAGGAAAATCATTGGTATATATATATATATATATACTTTGAGGGCGGCTAGCTGTGAAGCTAGTTGGTCAGCCGCCCTCTCTCTCTCTGGTTTCCCGGACCCATGGTTTTTCGGACCCATGGCTTTTTACATATTCCTTTGTTATATTCCACTACCTGATGATATCACCGGATTCATATGGAACCTGGTCATTGAAATGATCATAGTATAATAAACCTTTCAAGGATTTACACCAGTCCAGCCTACTGTTATTTCATTTATATATATATATATATATATATATATATATATATATATATATATACACTAATGACTTTATGGATGTGTATATGTGTATATGAATGTATAAGATTCTGTGTCTGTGAATTTACGTTAAGATATAGGGTACTTAATCGTAAAACAGCGCGAACATGTTTTATCTTCGTAACATAAAATAAAAATAACTAGTTGTAATGTGTGCAATTAGTTGAAAGTAGGTTTATAATTATTAATTTTCATAATATTTTTGTAGCTGTCTCTGCGGCCGAGTTGGGGGAATCATAGACGGTGGTGATCCTGGTTGGGTAGGGTTCCCGGTAAACCTTTTCAGTTTTTTTTTCTATGGGATGTAAAATAAAAACAGAAAAAGACTACATGTACCTCTTGACTAGGATCACCACCGCCTCTAGTACCTACCGCTAGGCCACTGAGACAACTACGAATATCTTATGAAAATCCATACTTATAAACCTTGTAAAACATTGTAAGGTTTTAAATTTAAGTAACACATTTTTCTGCAATAAATTTTATTAAATGACTTTAATTAGTTGTCGTGTGCGGCCCTCAGACAACACATATGTGACCCAGGCGGACCTTCGGGGATCCTCAGTTTGACATGTTTGATGTAACATACATCTTAACGTTAATTCATACATAGAAACTCCGTCGCTTTTAGTCATCACCGCAATGCTGGATATGTATATGACTGACGTGGAGTGCTCTTACCTGTTTACACCTGTTTATCAACGAGAACTCACAATGTAACTCTTAACGATAAACAACTCCGTAATTAGCAACTATATATATATATATATAGGGAGAGAGTGTGTGGGGTGGGTTAGTTATACCACATAAATAATTACTGAGAGAGGGGGGTAAGAGAACTCTCATTGAGATAGAAAACTAGAAATACTGGCAAATAAATAATAAAAATAGTAATAAAACAAAAATGTAAAACTAATGCTAAATATATATTAAAAGATAGACAGGCTGTCGATTGTTACACCTCCTCCTCCTCCTACATCCTCTCACATCCTGTCGTGACAGAGCCCGCCTATTTTTGCCGTGACCATATTAACCCCCTTTAACTGAGGGATGACCAACCCACCAAACCATGTCCGCTAGATGGCGTCGCTTAGACGCCAGGATGATCGAAATTGAAACAACGCAGCTTACTCTTGCCTTGTAGAGAACGGGCTTTGGCAGAGCCGCTGACAATCAAAACAACAACAATAATTATAGTCTAGCAATGTGGGAGCATCTGCTTGATAACTGAAAGGTCTCGTTATACAAACACAACCCCAGCGATAACCCGTTGTCGTAAAAAAGAAAAATGGAACAAAAGAAAATAGCCCTTGATGCAAAATATCCAAAAGAAATTACTAATGATGATGATGATAATAATAATAGTTTCTATTTTTGGTACAAGGCCAGCAATTACCTCAGTGTATGACTGGTACTTTATTTTATTGACCCTGTAAGGATGAAAGACAAAGTTAATCTCGGCGAATAATAATGGTTTCTGATTTAGGCACAAGGTCAACAAATTTTTGGGGAGGGTCAAGTCGATTACATCGACCTCAGTGTATGACTGGTATTTTATATTATCGACCCCGTAAGGATGAAAGCAAAGCTAACCTCGGCGGGATTTGAACTCAAACTCGGTGGGAGAATAATCGGAAACTATGCAGAAACCTCCGTATATATATATATATATATATATATATATATATATATACACACACATACACACACAAGAGTATGTTCTGACGTGCACATATATCCTTCATATACTACAGTAAATTTATGTATTTGTGTTTGAATATATGAATATATATGTAATGTTACATACATATATATATATATATATATATATGCAGTTGTGTATGAATATGTGAACCTATGAATCAGTAGATGCGAAAGTGTATGACGCATCGAAGGCTTAATGAATATGTAATGAACGGAGGAAAGTATGCATTAGTGTGTGTGTGTGTGTGTGTGTGTGTGTGTGTGTGTATGTGTGTGTGTGTGTGTGTGTGTGTGTGTGTGTGTACAGGTGTGTGTCAGAACATCAGAATATTATGTAAATGTTGTGTTGTTAGTTACGTCAGAATGTCAAAATTTTAAGTGTATTCTTCTCGTTTTATCTAAACTGATCGTCCAGTATAGTGTATATATAAACCAACATCTATGATTTCCCTCCATGAGATACAGCATCTCCAAATATATCCTATATCTAGAAAATTTCGAGTGTAATATCTGAACATCTAAAACGTGTCCTTACAGGAAAGCATGGCAAGTAAAAAAAAATGAATAACTGAGTTTACCATTAGGTGGCATTTGAGTGGAGTTGTTGGTATTAAATCAGGTGATGGTCTATATTTTGATTTAGACTTAGAAGCTCTGGTGTCTTGTGACCCAGGAGGCAGCGAAAGTACTCCAATGGCCACGGTCAGTTGCATCAATAACCGTATTAATCTTAATATTTTTGGAGGTGTAGACTTTCATAACTTTCCGACAAAATCAACAACCTAGAAATCGATAAATTAGTTTAGAAGTGGAAGAGATGATCCCCAGTTGAATATATAAAAAAAAGAAGCTACTTTGACATGGTTTAAATCGCATGGCCTTCAATATATTGACCTAGATGGAGCATATGTTGAAAAACAAACATAACTTAAACCGTTTCTTCCAACTGTCTTTTTTCCACGAACTTTTTGAAGCCCCCTCGTATTTTATCTCAGATTGTATTCTCACTCCAGATAAATATGTATAATCAATTCAATATTTTAGATAAAAATGATCAAAGAGAATCATCGACTGGTAACACCAGGTTATCGTATTTATTGCGGCTTTATGCCTTCCATACTGCCATGAGTTGCGACCGGCAGATAGTACCGCAAGGGACAGACCAATGGAACGATAGTTTACTTTGTCCAGTCATCAGATCGGGTCCTTTCCTCAGTGGTTGCGCTGGAAGATAGTATCAGCAATAGACAGACCATCTGACACTCGGCTACTTTTTATACTATTTTGTAGAAATTCATTATTACCATCGCCACCACCACTACCCCCCCCCCCACATTATCATAATAATAATAATAATAATAATAATCATCTGCATCATCATCATCATCACCCCCCTTATCATCAACATCAGCATCATAAACATCACGCTCATCATCACCAACATCATAATCATCATAATCATGAACTTCATCACATCTCAGTTTATCACTTGGCTAAATAACAAATATATCAGCAACAACAACAGCAACTAAAGTACAGCCACAGTAACCACCAGAATGACAATAACAACAACAACAGCAACTAAAGTACAGCCACAGTAACCACCAGAATGACAATAACAACAACAACAGCAACTAAAGTACAGCCACAGTAACCACCAGAATGACAATAACAACAACAACAAAAATAGTTTGACTAATTGGTCACACGTGATCCAGAAGCTCGGAGATGAAATCTTTTGGGAACTCCCGGTATTGTATGTATATATACATATATATATATATACATATATATATATATATATATGTATATATATATATATATATATATATATATATATATATATGAGAGAGAGAGAGAGAGAGAGAGAGAGAGAGAGAGAGAGAGAGAGAGAGAGAGGATGTACTGTCGGAAGTTGCCGAAATCTTAGAGGTGCAGGCGACAGCTGATGTTGGGAATGTCCCATAAAGCAAACTGTAGAATAATATATGACTATATATAGAGAGAGAGGGGGAGAGGGGGGTTAAGGCTTCGGTTGAGTACTGCAGGCGGCAGGGACACTATATAATTAGACGAGTGTTTCCGCTGGAGTGTAGAGTTCAGCCATAAACCACCCCCCTTGTAGAAAACAATGACATTAACAATAACAGCTCCACCACCACCCACCACCATCACAACAACAACAGCTCCACCATCACAACAACAACATTACCAACAACAACATCATTACCAACTGCAGCCACAAAAAGCAACAGGAATTATGTAATAGATTAAAAAGAGAAGCAACAAGCAGCTGTAATAATAACATGTGATTCAGCAAGAACAACAACAAAATACAATAACACACTCTCTCTCTCTCTCTCTCTCTCTCTCTCTCTCTCTCTCTCTCTCTCTCTCTCTCTCTCTCTCTCTTTCTCTCTTTCTCTCTTGCTCTCTCTCTCTCTCTCTTTCTCTATCTCTTCCTCTCTTTCTCTCGCTGTCTCAATAACTTTCTAACCATTTATTCTCCTCTCTCCTCTTTCTCTCTCTTTCTCTCCATTTTCTCTCTCTCCTCTTTCTCTCTCTTTCTCTCCTCTTTCTCTCTCTTTCTCTCTCCTCTTTCTCTCTCCTCCCCTCTGCGTCATCGTCAGATGATGTCATACCTTAAGATGGTGATGACCCGTACGTTACAACAGACCAGGATATATATATATCTGAGAATGGTCACAATTATAAAGTTGTTCCATGCGACAAATATGAGATGACGAAACCGGGGTGCAGAACCGGAGTGGGTGGAGTCCGTTCTTGTTTCTCCTTGAAAAACTCACCCGTCATAACAACAGGCACTGCAGTACTTATGACGTCACACCGGCTTCTTTTTCGCCGCTTCACTCCATTTAGTCTCTCACTTTCACTCACTCAGTCTCTCTCTCTCTCTCTCTCTGTCTCTCTCTCTCACTCTCATTCACTCTCCCTCTCTCTCTTATTCACTCTCCCTCTCATTTACTCTCTCCCTCTCTCCCTCATTCCCGCTCCCTCTCATTTACTCTCCCTCTCTCTCATTTTCTCTCCCTCTCTCTCATTTTCTCTCATTCTCTCTCTCATTCTCATTCTCTCTCTCTCATTCTCTCTCTCTCATTTTCTCTCATTCTCTCTCTCTCATTTTCTCTCTCATTCTCCCTCATTCTCTCCCACTCTCTCATTCACTCTCTCTCTCATTCACTCTCTCTCTCTCATCCACACTCTCTCTCATTCTCTCTCTCTCTCTCTCTCTCTCTCTCTCTCTCTCTCTCTCTCTCTCTCTCTCTCTCTCTCTCTTTCTCATTCACTCTCTCTCTCTCATCCACTCTCTCTCTTATTCTCACTCTCTCTCTCTCATTCACTCTCTCTCTCATTCACTCTCTCTCTCATTCTCTCTCTCTCTCTCTCTCATTCTCTCTCTCTCTCTCTCTCTCTCTCTCTCTCTCTCTAACCATTTATTCTCCATCTCTCTCCCTCTCTGTCTAATTCGTTCACTTTATAAATATGTATAACTTCTCTTTAGCGAACTGTCATTCTCGCCCCCCTCTCCCCCCTCTCTATCTCCCCCTTCTCTATCTCTGTATTTCCACTTCTCTCTCCTTTCTCTTTCCAGTTCTCTGTTTCTTTCTAACTCTAATATTCTCTCTCTCTCTTACTTAGTCCTCGCCTGTACTGAGTTCTTGTATTCTATTTCTCTCAGTTTACAACCTAGAGCTATGTCACGGCCCCAGCTACAGCTCCACACCTCCACCACCTCTCTCTTCCACTCCTCTCTCTCTCTCTCTATATATATATATATATATCTGCTATCACATCTATCATCTATTTGTGTCTGTGTCAGGTAATCTAACCATGTGTATGTCTCAATTTATCGATCCAAAACTTTATACAACGTATTCCATTTATATATCCGCCGACTATAACTTCGCCTCATCTACCAACTACATTTCCAGCTAGCCACCAACTTGACTCTCTCTCTCTCTCTCTCTTTCTATAGAAGATTCTTTGCTTAAACTTTAATGTTATTTTAATAAATATATATATATATATATATATATATATATATATATATATATATATATATAAAGGGTGGTGTGCTAATAAGAAGTTTCTATCGGTCGATGGCAATTTCTTTTTCCATCTTCATGGTTCTTCACCCTATATTATAACCTATTTTACAGCATCTCCACACATCACGCCACTCTTAATATTAACTGTATCCTCTCAGGGCTTCGTAAAAGTTCGAACGATTGGCTATATATATATATATATATATATATATATATATATATATATATATATATATATATGAATAAAAAGGCAGATGAACTCCACACAGTAAACGGCCATCCACCCTAATTAGAGGTTAAATAGTATCACCATTCCGCAATTGGCCAAGCTTACTGGCTACGACTACACCCCTGATATGACCAAAACCAAACAAAGCGGTTGACGTTAACCAGGGAGGGGTTCCTCTGACAGGAGTGAGACGGCCCTAGATTGGATATATATATATATATATATATATATATATAAGGAAAAAAGATGAAATCGAAAATGAAGCTGGGGTCTTTTTAAGGATATTTGGTTCCTTTACCGGTTTCACAGTTCTCATGCTTTTCAAAAGTAGAATTGTGATGGAGGGTTTGTGGTTTTTCTCAGATGCGAGAAAAACCACAAACCCTCCATCACAATTCTACTTTTGAAAATCATAAGAACTGTGAATCCGGTAAAGGAACCAAATAAATATTCTTAAAAAGAATCCAGTTGCATTTTCGATTTCTATTAGATATTAACCTAACCACTTTTATCATGTTAATGTGGCCTCTCGTTTAATCAGTTCCACTAATTTCCTATCCGTACAACTGGTTTTCTCATTTTTATTTTTACGACTACGTTGGAGGGCGATCTTCACTGAGGAGATCCAACAATACCAAAACATGTGCGAAATAGTTTCCCCTACTTAGCTAAATAACAAAATAACTTTATTTCTGTTTTATACAATACCTTTATTAAATAGGTTATCTTTTTAAAATGTCGGAAATTTCTTTTATGAATATAAGTATGCCAGCGTGGTCCTTTAACTCTTGAATGAGTTATAGGGGCAGCGTTTTTATATACGGTATTTC
>OZ024749.1:56695709-56705709 GCA_964016885.1 Eledone cirrhosa | reverse complement strand
TTACAGTCCCTTTCTCTGACTTTCCCTTTTATTATTGGTCCAAATAATTTTCAAATTTATCATCTGACAAATTATCATCATCATCAAGAACATTAATACTATTAGACTGTTCCTCCTTATCATCATCATCATCACCAATATTTATATTGAGTTTTCTTACGTGTCCTTTATTCTCCCACCCCTCCACAACACCCCACCACCATACAACCACAACAGTCATAAATCCAAAACAGTCAATGACAACAACAACAACAACAAAACAAGGGAAACCTCCACAATCACCCCCAATAAATATGACATCAATAACAACAACAACAACTACTACTACTAAAACTACTACTGCTGTTGCTGCTGCTGCTGCTGCTGCTGCTGCCGCCGCCGCCGCCGGGAAAAGCACCAGAATCTGCACAAATATATTAAACCACTAAAAACTGCAACAGTAGCAATCACAATCATTATCGTCACAACATTAACGGAAACAACAACAAAGACTACCACCACTACCACCTCCACCACCACCACCTCCACCACCACTACCACCACCTCCACCACCACTACCACCACCACCACCTCCACTACCACCACCACCACCTCCACTACCACCACCTCCACTACCACCACCTCCACTACCACCACCTCCACCACCTCCACCTCCACTACCACCACCTCCGCCACCACTACCACCACCTCCACCACCACTACCACCACTTCCACCACCACCACCACCACCTCCACCACCACTACCACCACCACCACCTCCACTACCACCACCACCACCTCCACTACCACCACCTCCACTACCACCACCTCCACTACCACCACCTCCACCACCTCCACCACCTCCACCACCACTACCACCACCTCCACCACCACTACCACCACTTCCACCACCACCACCTCCACCACCACTACCACCACCTCCACCACCACCTCCACCACCACCTCCACCACCACTACCACCACCTCCACCACCACCGCCACCACCTCCACCACCACTACCACCACCTCCACCACTACCACCTCCACTACCACCTCCACCACCACTACCACCACCTCCACCACCACTACCACCACCTCCACTACCACCTCCACCACTACCACCACCTCCACTACCACCACCACTACCACCACCACCACTACCACCACCACCACTACAACTATAACTACTAGATATAACCACTATATTCACACCCACAGCTGCAACAAGTGTCTACGTCACATTCCTGCACCGCCTCCTCTTTATCCCCATCATCATCATCATCTACTTCTATTCCTTTCCACCCCTTCCTCCACCTCTCCCTCATCATCATTGCCGTTACCACTAGCAACACAACGCCTGAAGCTATGCCTTGTTTTTCGACCTGCTAGAAAAAGCAGCCAAATGACCCTCGAAGGCATTTACACACACATACTACTACCACAACTACTACTACCACCTCTACTACTACCACAACTACTACTACCACAACTACAACTACCACTACTACTACCACCTCTACTACTACCACAGCTACTACCACAACTACTACTACTACTACAGCTACTACCACAACTACTACTACCACAACTACAACTACCACCTCTACTACTACCACAACTACTACTACCACCTCTACTACTACCACCTCTACTACTACCACACATACTACTACCACAACTACAACTACCACTACTACTACCACCTCTACTACTACCACAACTACTACCACAACTACTACTACCACCTCTACTACTACCACCTCTACTACTACCACAACTACTACTACCACAACTACAACTACCACCTCTACTACTACCACAACTACTACTACCACCTCTACTACTACCACAACTACTACTACCACAACTACTACTACCACCTCTACTACTACCACAACTACAACTACCACTACTACTACCACCTCTACTACTACCACAGCTACTACCACAACTACTACTACCACCTCTACTACTACTACTACAGCTACTACCACAACTACTACTACCACCTCTATTACTACTACCACAACTACTACCACCTCTACTACTACCACAACTACTACTACCACAGCTACTACTACCACTACTACTACCACAATCACTACTACTACTACTACCTCTACTACCACCTACTACTACTACGACCTCTACTACTACTACCACCTCTACTACTACCACCCCCTCTACTACTACTACCACCACCTTTACTACTACTACTACCACCACTACTACAACTACTAACACTACTACCACCTCTACTACTACTACCACAACTACTAGTACTACCACAACTACTACTATTACCACAACTACTACTACCACAGCTACTACTACCACTACTACTACCTCCACCTCTACTACTACCACAATTACTACTACTACTACTACTACTACTACTACTACTACTACTACCACCTCTACTACTACTACTACTACCACCTCTACTACTACTACCAGCCCCTCTACTACTACTACCACCTACTATTACCACAACTACTACTACTACCACCTCTACTACTACTACTACCACCACTACTACAACTACTAACACTACTACCACCTCTACTACTACTACTACTACTACCACCACCACTACAACTGCTGCCACCCCTCTACTACTGCTACTAGTGTATTTATGGGTTAAATGTTGCAAGTGTGTCTGTTGTAGATAGTGTTGGTGGTGGTGACGGTGGTGGTGGTAGTGTTCGTGGTGGTGGTGACAGTGGTGGTGGTGTTGGTGGTAGTAGTGGTGGTGGTGTTGGTGGTAGTAGTGTTGGTGGTAGTAGTGTTGGTGCTGGTGACGGTGGTGGTGGTAGTGTTCGTGGTGGTGGTGTTGACAGTGGTGGTAGTGTTGGTGGTGGTGGTGACAGTGGTGGTGGTGTTGGTGGTAGTAGTGTTGGTGGTGGTGGTAGTGTTGGTGGTGGTGGTGATAGTGGTGGTGGTGTTGGTGGTGGTGTTGGTGTTGACAGTGGTGGTGGTGTTGACAGTGGTGGTAGTGTTGGTGGTGGTGGGGACAGTGGTGGTGGGGACAGTGGTGGTGGTGTTGGTGGTGACAGTGGTGTTGGTGTTGACAGTGGTGGTGGTGTTGACAGTGGTGGTAGTGTTCGTGGTGGTGGTGACAGTGGTGGTGGTGTTGGTGGTAGTAGTGTTGGTGGTGGTGTTGACAGTGGTGGTAGTGTTGGTGGTAGTAGTGTTGGTGGTGGTGTTGGTGGTGACAGTGGTTGTAGTGTTCGTGGTGGTGGTGACAGTGGTGGTGGTGTTGGTGGTAGTAGTAGTGGTGGTGGTGTTGACAGTGGTGGTGGTGTTGCTAGTGACTAGTAATGTTGTTGTAGTAGTCATTGTTTTATTTAGCCCTAGGCCAGGCCTAGCTGGGGAGACGTCTGCATCAAGTATTCAGACTTGAGAGTATTGAGGACAATATCTACTGTTTTCTTTCTAAATAGTTCTAGGATTAATTAATGAAGGTAGTGGTGGTGTGTGGTAGTGGTGGTGTGTAGTAGTGGTGGTGTGTTGTAGTGCTGGTGTGTAGTAGTGGTGGTGTGTAGTAGTGGTGGTGTGTAGTAGTGGTGGTGTGTGGTGTGTGGTAGTGGTGGTGTGTGGTAGTGGTGGTGTGTGGTGTGTGGTAGTGGTGGTGTGTGGTAGTGGTGGTGTGTAGTAGTGCTGGTGTGTGGTAGGGGTGGTGTGTGGTAGTGGTGGTGTGTAGTAGTGGTGGTGTGTGGTAGTGGTGGTGTGTAGTAGTGGTGGTGTGTGGTAGTGCTGGTGTGTAGTAGTGCTGGTGTGTAGTAGTGCTGGTGTGTGGTAGTGGTGGTGTGTGGTAGTGGTGGTGTGTGGTAGTGCTGGTGTGTAGTAGTGCTGGTGTGTAGTAGTGCTGGTGTGTGGTAGTGGTGGTGTGTGGTAGTGCTGGTGTGTGGTAGTGCTGGTGTGTAGTAGTGGTGGTGTGTGGTAGTGGTGGTGTGTGGTAGTGGTGGTGTGTGGTAGTGCTGGTGTGTAGTAGTGGTGGTGTGTGGTAGTGGTGGTGTGTGGTAGGGGTGGTGTGTGGTAGTGGTGGTGTGTAGTAGTGGTGGTGTGTGGTAGTGGTGGTGTGTGGTAGGGGTGGTGTGTGGTAGTGGTGGTGTGTAGTAGTGGTGGTGTGTGGTAGGGGTGGTGTGTAGTAGTGGTGGTGTGTAGTAGTGCTGGTGTGTGGTAGGGGTGGTGTGTGGTAGTGGTGGTGTGTAGTAGTGGTGGTGTGTGGTAGTGGTGGTGTGTAGTAGTGGTGGTGTGTGGTAGTGGTGGTGTGTGGTAGTGCTGGTGTGTAGTAGTGCTGGTATGTAGTAGTGCTGGTGTGTGGTAGTGGTGGTGTGTGGTAGTGCTGGTGTGTAGTAGTGCTGGTGTGTAGTAGTGCTGGTGTGTAGTAGTGGTGGTGTGTGGTAGTGCTTGTGTGTAGTAGTGGTGGTGTGTCGTGGTGGTGGTGTCTATTAGTGGTGTTGTGTAGTAGTGGTGGTGGTACTAGTCGTAGTGGTGGTGTGTCGTAGTGGTGGTGGTACTAGTCGTAGTGGTGTTGTGTAGTAGTGGTGGTGGTACTAGTCGTAGTGGTGGTGCTGGAGGGGTTGAAGGAGGGAGTCTCGGCTGCTATTTCTAGTAAGAAATTTCTTTTAGCTTGTAAAGATATTTAGTATTGTTAAAACTGTCAGCAGCAGCAGTAGTAGTAGTAGCAGTAGTAGTAGTAGCAGCAGTAGTAGTAGCTATAGTAGTAGTAGTAGTAGTAGTAGTAGTAGTAGTAGTAGTAGTAGTAGCTATAGTAGTAGTAGTAGTTATAGTAGTAGTAGTTCAACTAGCTGAGAACTTATGTTTGGTCACTGCTGGTAGTTCTATATCTTGGCGGGGGGGGGGTGAGAGGGGCGTGGTTCTGCTATTATTGGTATTGGTAAATTGTTATAGTGGTAGGTGTGGCTTATGTAGTAGTGGTGGTAGGTGTGGCTTATGTGATAGTAGTGGTGGTGGTAGTGGTGGTGGTGGTCATATTGAAGTTGATAGTACTTGTAGTTGCTGTTGGTGGTGTTAGTGGTGGCTTAATTGTTGTTGCTATTGACGATGGTGTTGGTGTTGTTGGTGTTGGTGATGATCGTGTTGGTGTTGGTGTTGTTGGTGATGACGATGTTGTTGGTGATGGTGTTGTTGTTGTTGGTGATGATGGTGTTGGTGATGATGTTGATGATGATGTTGTTGTTGTTAGTGATGATGGTGGTAGAGGTGATGGTGGTAGAGGTAGTGGCGGTGGTGGTGGTGGTGGTGGTGGGAGTGGTGCTGGTGGTGGTGGTGGTGGTGGTGGTGGTGGTGGTGGTGGTGGTGTTGGCAGTGACGTAGTTAAGCCAGTGGTGGTCATATTTAGTTGAGAGAGGTGTGGTTATACAACCTCTGGTTATAACCGTGGTAGTGGTTGTAGTATGAGTGGTGTGGTAAAGTAGTTGACATGGTGGTGGTGGTGGTATAGAGGAGAGTTGTGGTAGGTTAGTATGACTATGTAAGTGGTTGTAATGTCACTCGTGTGGTATAATGCTGAAGGTGGGGTCGTTGGTAATGGTTTTAGTGTCAGAGGCGGTGGAGCAAATTTGGACAATTTAGTTGTAGTGGTCAGTTTAACTCTTTGCACTCTAAAATGGTCAAATAAACATAACATGAACATAAATTGTAGCACATATCCAAATAGATGTGTGATTTGGTAGTTAGGGTAGACAATATTATTGGAGGGGGTTATGCACCACACCACACCCCAGTTCCACCGCCACTGTATATATATATATATTATATATATACATTATATATATATGAATTATATATATATATATATATATATATATATAATTTTTTTAATGCTTTTTTGCCCTTTCCTAAGGGATTAATATGTCCAGCTTCTTCGCATTTGGTAAGAAACTGGTATTGTACCCAATTTATTCATCTCCTATATATATATATATACATATATATATATATATATATATATATATATATATATATAATATATATATATTATATATCATTTATTATGGCTATTGGTGAGCTTTGATATTCTAAAGTTTCACCTGCGCACTCACAGGATCCCCAGTCTTGCCTGATTATCCTGTGAGTACTCAGGTGGGACTCCAGAGTAACAAGGCTTAGCCATAATAAATGAATATGTAAATTCTACTTCGGTATTGAGTTTTCATTCTTACGTCCGTCAACGTTTATTCGGCCCTATACCTCAACCTCATTGAATACTCATCTTAACAATTTGAAATATCTGACTTTTCTTCTCTTATCCTTTCACTATCCAAGAAAAACTTGAACCGGTAAGGTATCTTTTCTTGGTTATGTCAAAATTTATAAAACAAACTTTGTATTTTATCTGATGAAAGCGTACCAAAGTTTTGGTACCGTTGAAATATATATAATAGAATAAATATGGTTTTATAAATATAGTTTCCATTTATTTAAAATCATTGAATATTATACTCCAGAAAACTTGTCGAGTGCTCTGAATCAGTTATAAACATTTATATTTGTTTAATTACCAACAAATTGAATATCCCTTTTGCTTATATATATATATATATATATATATATATATATATATATATATATATATAATTTATTAAGGCGAAATAGTGAGTCTTGATAATCTGACGTTTCGATGCATTCGTAAGAAATCATTTGGGTGATTTCTTAAAAATGAAACACTGCTAGTCCTGTAGAATTCATTTCTATAAATTGTGCACAAAATATGTGTGATTGTGTGTGTGTGTGTATGTGTATGTGATTATGTGTGTGTATTATGTGTATCTAATATACTATCTGTAGATGGAGTCGTGGGTTTCTGCCTCAAAACAATCTATTCCTATATTCAGCAAATCTATGGTTTCTGGCACCAATTCTTTCTTGTTGACATTCTACAGAATATATGATATATTATATATACACATACGTACACATGTAACATATAGAAACATATGAGACACACACACACACACACACACACACACACACACACACACACACACACACACACACATATATATAATATGTATATATATTCATTCACATCTACATATATGTACGTATATTTGTCATATTTACATTGACTATGTTGTTATTGGTTCTACACAGCGATATAAAAGTGCATATATACAATAATTTATTGCCAGACTGGAAAGAAGCGCAATAGATGCTACAGTAGCAGTTGTTGGTGATGTTGTTGTTGTTATATACTTCATATAACGGCTCAATGTTGCAGGTTTTCCTGTTGACAGTGGTGAAAGGTTTCTTAAATTGTAGATGATCTATATTTACAAATCTATATATTGTTCCAAATTTAACTGTAAAATCTAGCATATCACATTTAACATGTTAAGTCTAGTACACATACATTCTAGCACACACACACACACACACACACACACACACACACACACACACACACACACACACACACACACACACACACACACACACACACACACACACACACACACACACACACACACACATACTAGGCTATTCTGTTAGTTAAAAAACTGAAGCATATTTTCTGACCGACGATGGATAGAACACAGCCCTGACACACTCACACACATAATCATAGGTATCTATAAAAACATATGTATGTATACATATATATATATATATGTGTGTCTGTCTGTATATATATCAATATATATATATATATATATATATATATATATATATCAATATCATTATATATATATATATAATGATATTGATATATAAGGGCGGTTATATATATATATCTATATATAAGGGCGGTGGATTGGCAGTATCGGTAGAGGGTCGGACGCCATGTTTTCCAGCATAGTTACGGCCCTTTACGATCTGAGTTCAAATCCCGCCGTGGTTGACTTTGCCTTTCATCCTTACGGGGTCGATGAAATAAAGTACCAGTAATGCACTGGGTAATTGCTGGCCTTGTGCCTAAAGTAGAAACAATTATATATATGTGTGTGTGTGTGTGTGTGTATATCTTATCGACCAATATCTGTTTCCTGTTTGGAAATGAACTGACAAAATACCGCCTCCCTTTCCGGTGCCCCCGCTGCTGCTGTTGAATCATCTCGGGATGTTTCAGGCGTCTTACTGTGACAGAAGGATTTCATCAACTCCCTACTAGCGAACAATAAATTATCTAAGAGGTCACATATCCTGTTAGAAATAGCAGCCAATATCAACCTGAAATCACTGACTATCTACTTTGAAGGAAGTATACTGTAGAAAGTGAAGGCGCATGGCTTAGTGGTTAGAGCACTGGGCTTGCAAGTGAGTTCAATTCTCGGACCGGGTGATGTGTTGTTTCCTTGAGCAAGACACTTTATTTCACGTTGTTCCAGTTTACTCAGCTGTAGAAATGAGATGATAGGACTGGGGTCCCTATCATTAAATTACCCAAGACACCTTCAACGAGATATACCTTGGAGGAGGCCAGCTAAACCTACATAGGTGTGAGCTGTCACAACAACAACAATACTGTAGATAACATAGTCATGGACTCACAAACAGGAAAAAATGTGGGAGTCACGGGTGGAATTTCTTTGATTATTTGTCGATCAGAAGACATTTTGTGTAATTGATAACACAGTCACCAGGCAACGTGTCCCCAATCTGGCTGACGTTTCAGTCTTGTGTTTCGGACTTCAGTCTTGGACATATACGTGTATATGTATGTATGTATATATATATATATATATATATATATATATATATATATATATATATATATATATATATATATATATATATATATATATATCCAATTAGCTATCTCTCTTTCTTTCTCTCTCTCTTTCACTCTCTTTCTCTCTGATTTATATATATAATATATAGAAAAGGTTTCTACAGGACTAGAACTGTTTCATTCGGGAGAAATCATCAGATTTATACTCTGCTATGTATTAAGTACCTTACTTACTGTGGTTACCCCCGATTGAACCCGGGATAAACTTATATATATAAAAAGACAGAGAGGGAGGCGGAATGTAGTTGGACCAGTTATATTTACAAATTCAAAACTATCCACTGACTTGACTATCTCGATATTTATAAGGACATCACTAAAATCCAGTATGCCAGGTGACCAACAATAGTCTGAAACATTATTTCCATCCATCGCATTCTGGTTTTATTGCTTCTTTTCCCAGAGAAGTAAACGTAACTTATACAGTTTATCTCTTATTTTTCTATCCTATACCAAAAGATTTTAAAAGTGGAAGTTTAAGTTATACATTGACACATTTTAACTGATAAGATGGACATAAAATATTGACTAGATTCGCATTCTTACTCGGGATGGTTCTAAAACTTATAATAAAAAAGATCAAAGTGCAAACCTATCCAGTATTAGATCCGATAATAAGATTTTCTTAATCTGGTAAAAATATTTTATTAACATTGTCAAGATATTGTTGATGTCGTCCAAGAAATAAGACCCATGCATTTTTTTTTTTTCATATTTTTATTTAGTTTTGTTTAAGTTTTGTAGAGAGAAATCCTCATCAGAGCTTAATGCTGATATTTTTCAATGATAAATCAAATCAACATTGTAGGTTTGTGAATACAAACGTTATGCGCTGCACTGCATTATGTTTTGACGAAACAAAAGCCATAACTTGAAATAATAGAAAGTCTAATGCACCTGCGTAGTTGGCTCATAAAATGAACTCTGGTCAACTTTGTCTCGCGGAGAAATAACAGATTCTAACAATAATTGAATACGTTAAGCAACACCGATTCTCTTTCTCTCTGTGTGTATATATATATATATATATATATATATATATATATATATATATATATATATATATATATATATATATATATATAAATAAAGACGAATCGTTTGTTTCTTCATAACATTCATTCGACCACCGAAACGAAGTCAGATGACTCTGACATTAGTTGAATCGAATTCCTGGATTAATATTTAAATATTTTGATGGAGAATATAGAACATATTTCATTTCATTTAATATTCTTAAGAGCTAATGGCAGGGGGGAA
>OZ024749.1:56670709-56675709 GCA_964016885.1 Eledone cirrhosa | reverse complement strand
ATATCTGTGTATGAATATCTGTGAGTATATGTTTGTGTATGTATGAATATCTGTGTGTATATATTTGTGTGTGTATGTGTCAACAGCTTTGTGTATATGTTGCGTGTACTGTTGTCTCTTTCGCAAAGAAAAGGGTTTTATCTGTGGAGGAGGCCGGGTGAGGGATTAGGGAAACCCCTGTAGCTTATATTTTAATCAAAACCTCTATATCTACGAGCCATCTTCATATTTGTTCAGATCTCAGGAAGTCGCCTCCTTTTAATGTCATTAAGGATTCTGTTTTATCGTAAAATAATTCCCGTCCTTTTATTCCACATCCAATCTCGTTAACATCCTCTCAGTTAGGTGACTCATAACTCCCCTCTCACCCTGGGGAGACACTTGCTTTGCTTGTTTAAGTGTCCTGCTAGAAATAGCAGTTAAATTACAGACCCCTACAGTTTTGTGAAAATAATTGACATATTTAATAATGTAGATTTACTACATAACGTTAAAATTATGGGTTCATCATGGCGAGAATGTTTTTGATCATTAGCTTGCTTGTTTAGGGATTACCTGAAGCGAAACAACCACAACAACCACAACAAGAATCACAGCAACAGCTGCAATAATATTGATAAGCACAAGGCCAGCAAGGGTGTCCCTATGAGATTGCTCGTCCTATAGTAGTCGAACCTCTTTCTACTTTCACCTTATTGTCTTAGGAAAGGAAGGGATATGAAAAGGAGACCACAGGTCTGCATGATCTGAGGTTAACTACGGGGGTCGGCTGAACAGTTGATAGGCTGACCAAGATACTCTCATGGAATGACCAATGAGGTTTATTTTTCTACATTGTCCCTGGAAAGAAACAATGCAATTATTTATAAGAGTTGAAATTAATACATGCAAGATTTCATAGCTTTAGCATCACTCCTACAGAGTCAGCCTATGACCAAGATACTCTCATGGAATGACCAAATGAGGTTTATTTTTTTACATAGTCCTTGGAAAGAAACAATGCAATTATTTATAAGAAGAGTTGAAATTAATACATGCAAGATTTCACAACTCTAACATCACTCCTTCATAGTCAGCCTATGACTAAGATACTCTCGAAGCAACAACCAAATCTTCCTATTAATTAACTCGACCCCAGTAAGTGACTGGTAGTTTAATTTATCAATGCCGGAATGACGAAAGGCAAAGTTGATCTCGACGTCATTTGAACCCAGTACGTAGAAAGTTACAACTAAATATCGCAATGCAAGACCATTTTGTCCTTAGTCCTACTGATTCTCACAATCGCGTGTCTTTACACGTATAAACATGAATATTATATTAATATCGTTATTCTATTCATTTATTTCCTATCAGCCTTATGTAACATGAACACGCGTAAATATCGTATATATATTTTTTATTTTCCACATAGGAAAATCTCTCTATTTCACTGTAAGCAGATTATTCTGTTCTGAATCCTATATCAAACTGTTTTTATACTATTATATAATTGCTTTGGGAGCTTATTTCCAGGGAAAATGTTTCATACGAAGGAATAAATCTTATCACTAATAACCAGTAGTCGCATTAGTAATAGAAGAATGTCAAAAGTTTGATGAATTCACATATCTGATCATTTTCTAACGTAATCATCATATTCAGTCGATATTATAGCAAGTCATCAATACTTTGGATAGTATCGGATACAAGTCAATTGAGACATCTGCAGATACCTTTTCATGGAAACAGTGGAAGCTTTTCAAACATTATTCCGGTAAATCGGAAGAAAAGCAGAAGGAAAAGGTTCAGGGACAAATCTACAATTTCCAGTATTTTCTAGCTGAGTGGTTAACAAGTTCGTTTCGGAGTCATGGACGTTCAAGTTACATGGAACTAGTCTGTATGACAGTTGGGGGGACTCCTCCTGCATTTCAATTATCTAGCCTTGTCACATATATTATGTCAAACTGATTTGGGTTGGAAATTGCAACGACCCTTTACGTTCTGGGTTCAAATCCTGCTGAGGTTAGCTCTGCTTTTCATCCTTACTCGCTCTAAATAGGATTTGAACTGAAAATGTAAAGGGACATAACTAAGTATGGACAATCATCTAGTCAGGTATTTTAATGTAGCTTTCAGTGATATTTCCCACAGTAAACATACTAATCATTAACACGAGTTAACAAAAAAAAGGAGATAAAAAAAAAGCACCGAACGTAAGCAAGACGTCAAACATGATAGTAATTTATTATGAAATCTAATCTGAGGATACATATGTCTAAGACCTAAATCGATGTTTATGTTATTAAGGGTGGATTAGTTAGTGAGGAAACGCTTGAATAAACACAGGCTGCACAACCTTAGACTGTTTCCTTCCTCTCTTCTTCTGAATTCAAATCTTGACATGTTTTAAGGGTTGAAGATATAAATATGAGTAATATCATTTTGGTTGAGGCACGTGAGCTAGTGGTAAGTAGGTTGGACTTACGATCATAATGTTGTGGGTTCGATTCCTGATCTGGGTCCCTTGTTCGTTGCTTTACCTTCTGTTTTGGTCAAACCTGATTGAAAAAGTGCTTTCAACTACAATATTTCTCACGGGGCAAGGTAAACGAATAGCATATAATACACACACAGACAAGTTCTCTCTCTCTCTCTCTCTCTCTCTCTCTCTCACACACACACATATGGGAGAGAGAGCGAAAGGATGAATCAATCGGTACTTTATTTATCGATCAAAGGCAAAGCTAACCACGGATATACTTTAAATCAGAACAACAGAATCAGCCAGAACACAGTGTTGTTACGAAAATGAAATAAAAACATCTAATGGTTTAGAAAATGTTGTCCAATAAACACATTTGTCTGGAAAGAATGACAGGATGTTCACTTCTGGAACGGCTTTCATCCCAACGGACAGGCTCAAAGAACAAGAATGTTTCATGTAATTCCTACATAATTTAAATTGTATTAACCTCTCGATTTACATACACAGCAATAAGCTTATGTTTCATATATGTAACATTATTATAAGAAATCGATGTTTGACCCGTTGACTTAATTTTCTATCTGTTCAAATAAATATATTAAACGATCAGAAAGCAATTATATATTTTCTATATTTCTCTGTCCATCGGATTTGTTTATATTTAAATACTAACAAGGGAGTTGTGTATCTTTCGATAATACATCGAGGAATTTGCTTCGCCTTAAGATAACGTGAAACCTGACAAATATAAGGAAAAGTTTGTTATTATATCTGTCATTGTGGATTTAGTTAAAAGATGATGTTTGATACTGAAATGTCTGAAAAATGTGATGATTGTTGTTGCAGGTATAGATGTAGATATAGATGTAAAATAGTTGCCATATATATATATATATATATACATATCTATATATATGTGTGTGTGTACATATGTGTATATATATGTATATGTATGTATATATGTGTATGTATATATATATATATATATGTGTGTGTATATGTGTGAGTCCTGTAGAAGCCATTTCTATATTAAACATGATATATATATATAGGCATACATACATGCTATGTTATTTTGAATATATATCCCTTGAGGAACATGGCTTGTCAATAAAGCCGTTGATACTGGGAATTCTGAATAACTAGAATATTCTCGGTGAGATGTACTTTAGAAATAATATTGATTTAGAAAAATCTGGAACAAGGAATTTGTGGACTTGCGCGTTACACTCTCTTAAGTCAAATATTAGTGTATTACTGGTACAGATTAGTATACAGATCACAGAGAAATGAATAGTAAAGGACGTGGTAGTAAAATCTCAAATTGTTAAGTTCTAGCTATGAAGCTCATTTACATCCGGCTCAGATCATATTTGTTTTCCATTCAATCAGGTTTGTAGAATAAAATACCAGGCTACTGTAGTGGGTTGACAGGATTGGTTGGTCTTCGAATGAGAGGATTTGAATTATATATTCCGTCAGTTTGTGTTCTCAGTTCCAAACTCGCCTGTATGGTAGAGAGTCATGTGTTATATATATATATATATATATATATATATATATATATATATATATATATACATAGATCTATAATCTATATATATATAGATTACACGTAGGTAAATATATTCCTTATTTGATATTTTGGAACTAACCATACATAGATCGATAACGAAATATGCGTATGATGTATTATTATCACCTAGAAACGATCGTAAAGCAGTGAAGTATATTTCTAATGACTTGAATTTTTATTTCATTGTTTTAACTTATATCATGACTCTGTTTTCCTTTTGATGTCTTATTGTTTTCCTGGATTTATTTTAACCTACAACACTTTCAACATATGGATTACATTGAGTTCTTCATGCAGACTAGACCACATAACTAACCGTGGATATTTCTGTGTATACATATATATATATATATATATATATATATATAGAGAGAGAGAGAGAGAGAGAGAGAGAGAGAGAGAGAGAGAGAGAGAGAGAGAGAGAGAGCAATATATACAGATATATTGAGTTGTGTGGTATGTTATAGAGCACGTTGCGGGAGTATATTCAGCTGAAAGTGAGTACCCTCAATAGCTGAGGATTTTACCCTGCAATGGACTGTCATCCTGTCCAGGGGAAAGTTTTGTAATCTCAGTCGCTTCACGTCACAGAAACGAGGGTAAGCACCGACCTGATGTGACCCTGGGCACAAGACTTTATATAAAGATGTATGAATATGAATAGCAAAACGTATGGCATAGAAACAACTGGAACGATATACTTGAATTAGTATTTAATTTAATTTAATATATCAACGTTTATTCTGTACAATTTGGTGACCTCTTCGTGATGAAGTAGAGATAGGCTACGAATCGTGTCCCGAAAGTGATGTAAAACATGATAGGCTAGAGACGTAGAACATGAGTCCTAATTAACACACGCCAGCATAGCCATTATAACATTCCCTATATTCCGACGTCTCAGTTCTATCAGGGTCGATTGTAAAGTTCATAAGCTGACCAAGATATTCTCAT
>OZ024749.1:56658209-56660709 GCA_964016885.1 Eledone cirrhosa | reverse complement strand
AAAACTATAATATAATGATTATATCACTATAACCATATTTATCGTGAGTGTCTATATATATATATATATATATATATATATATATATATATATATATATATATATATATATATATATATATATATATATATTCATTCATATATACATATATATATATAAATTATGTACACACTTAGGCGTATATGTTATACATACGTACATACATATATACATACATATAATCATACATATGTACATGCATACATACATATTTACATACATATGTACATAGATATATACATGCATACATACGTACATACATGCATATGTATGTAACTGTATGAATATACACGAGTATATACATACCTACCTAGTTAAGTATATATGAATATAACAAATCACAAGACCTGAGCACAAATATTTATGTGTGTGTGTTTGGGGGTATAATGCGTGTGTCCATGTGTATATTTGATGTACCATCTAATCTGAACACGAATGTAACTAGAATTATAGTATATTTCGAATCAGTTTGTTAATAGATCATTATTTAGTTTCAATATTATACATAATAAAGCCGGCGCCGGGAACGACAGGATAAACGGTATTAAAGTAAGACAGTAAAGATTATTCATAATAAAACATTGTTTGGTTTTTGGTGGTTTAGATTTAGTAGTTACAATGAAACATATTAGTGCTAGCAAATAAAGTGAGATGACAAAAAAAGATAGCTTGGATAACAGTTAAACAAGAGGGTGACCACAAAAATACTTGGAGTTTGATTATCACATTGATGTTTGCTGAGCAACAAAAGGGCGCATACATCAAGTGTCTATGATATCAACCAATACAATATGATGTGATATCTACCAATACCACATGATGTGATATCAACCAATACCACATGATGTGATATCAACCAATACCACATGAAACTTGGTCTATACAACTGTGGCCACCGATATTGTAAGAATATTCATTCAAGGTTTCATATTATAAGTATTTGAAATCATGGAGTGTGTTTATGGTCACCCTGTATATAATGAGGAGGATATTTTGTTGGACACAAGGATGCCTTTTATTTTCTCGCTTATTCCATTTCATTCTAAATGTCATTTTTTTTTCTAGCTTATTTGATTTTAATATATTTCTTTTTTTCTATATTTTTTTTTATTATTTTCAAAATTTGTGACTTTGATATTTGTTATATAATCCTGACATATTACAGTCTGATTTCAAATAGGGAAATGCTCAATATTGCTTATCATCTTTTTGGGGATCGATTTAAAAGTCTTACTCGTCCCATAACATTTGTGTCTAAACAAGATATCAAGCACTGTCTATATGACGTGGGGGGTGGGTTCCTCATCTTTCTCTTCAAACCAAATTTGACTCCCAAGTCTTTGATCGACGCGGAGCTACGGTAGAAAAGATTTTGGCAATCTGTTGTATGATTGAACCAGAAATAATATAGATGCCAAGTAAGTTTCTTAACCACACAACCTTGCCTGAACATATGCCCTTCAAAAAGACAAGAACGCCATTAATTCATTTTCCACCTCCTCTAAAACATCTAAAGTTTTATGCAGTCTGTCTTATGGGAGAATAAATATATTTATCGTATACGCCAACATAAGAAATCGAAGAAAATTTTCCTTTGGTTTTTGTTCGCAGACAAACAAGCTTGTTGGCAAACATACTTCAACAAACTATTTAGTTATTAGTCTACTTCCTGAAACGATAATGCAAACCTGAGAACCAGAAATAAATTCTGAAATAAATCCGACTGTCTAAGAATATAAATTGACAAATAATCGCACTGGCACCCAACATAAATAATCGATAGAATAGCTTGATATTGGACACCGTAAGACAAGAGAGTTGCAGAATAATTCTACATACGAAATAGCTTAACCCGTCATCTCTTTTGTCAGATCTATAATCTTGTTCTTCACACACTGCCAACTAAAGTAAATCATCTATTTTGCAAGCTACTTTACACGTTATGCAATATATCAATACACGTGGCTTTTTTTAAGACATTTGACACCTCTCGCTTACAATATCCATTTTTCTACAATCTGACAGAATCGAATTTTTTTAATCTTATTAGATATAATTGGAGTTGAATGAAGTTCTGTAAGAGAATTCATTGATGGTATTAGCATGAGTATGGCACAAATAAATCCAACAACTTCGTTTTCAGCCACGTGACAATAAAGTGATAAAGAACAGTCGATCAGATTGACTGCAGTACTTTAATGTTTAATATATCTTGAAATATGGAAAATGATGGGCCCTACGGGGCACATGAGGACCTGAATCATTGCTAGAATGTGTTTAATTCGTTGCTCTACTAATCTTACTTTCTCCATGTCTTTATACTGATGTCTTAGACAAGATATTTCAGGTAAAACATTTGGTAACTCGATTCTCAGAAATATGAAACACTAATCAGTTATGCAGGGTTTACATCCAGATCCAAATTTCTAGCTATTTAGCTAATCCACTGCACTGAACTGGC
>OZ024749.1:56600709-56650709 GCA_964016885.1 Eledone cirrhosa | reverse complement strand
TTAATGTTAACTGATATCAACTTACTCCTTGATCAAAACGAATCTATTTTGTTCTTGAAGAGCCTTAGAGAATCACGTACTTGGTCAAATCCGTACGTGTCAGCTATGTAAGCTATTCACACAATCTGAATATAGTCTATCGTTAACATCATAACTGGAATCTCATCAACATCTACATTCATTTGAGAAAAAAAAAAGGTTTTTACCTTGAAATATCGTGATGAAATATATTGGGTAAAAAATATATATATTATTTTTTGTTTTGTTTCGTTTGTCATCCTCTACCCCTGTACCACCTTCATATTTTTATCCGTATCATACCGGCTTTCTGAACTTCTTATCATTTATTTATATTAGGTTTTTATTTATACATATCTTATTTTGACGGTGCTTTGTCAATTTAGTATAATAATCCTACCTAGAACTCATTGCTGATAAATTCAATTGAAAAATTCGCCATTTTATATAAATAACCTTTAATACGCTCGCATAGCTATTGTTAGTTATTGTTGATTAAGAAAGGACGGAAAACAGTATAGAAATACATATAGGAACACAGACATAAAAACAAACAAGAAACACAAAGAAAATGTCCAGAGCCTGGCCAAAAGCTTTAGTATTTGATAACATTGCTGAGCAGGCTATAAAAAGACTTTGTCAAAATAGTCATCAGAAATATAAATAAATAGAAAGAAAGAAAGAGTCAGATAAAGAGTAAAATGTAAGAAATAATGTGGAAGAAGGAGTAGATAAGCCGAAAGAGGTTCTTTTTCTGAATGGTTAGATTAATATAGACGGTCGTTCATTCCAATCTGGTCGCGGTTTTAGTAGGGGTTTGGACAATACAGATTAATTCATCTATCAAGACGAGATCTGGCAAGAAATCTTCAAAGCGATGTTTATCAGATAATGAACAGTCTTTGAAATCACACACACACATATAGTCAAGTGCGCAATCACACACACACACACAAGCATAGTCACGTGCAAGCATACACACACCCACGGATAGTCAAATGAAAGCACACACACACACGGGGATAGTCAAATGTAAACACACACACGTGCACACACACACACACACACACACACGTGCACACAAAATCGTTTTCACTTTTACCTCTAGAATTCTCGTTTTCGTTATATTTCTACAAATGTGTGTATGAGCCTGTGTGTTTGTATAAGTGTATATGTGTATGTAACATATATATATGTGTGTGTGTATGTGAAGCTGCACACATGCGGCCACCATCATCTTAGCTATAGTTCTCGGTGTCATTGTAATGATAAATTGGCATGTGACTGTTGAAGGAATGGTTCTATAGAAAATATAGGAGAAAAAAGGGGATATTGTTTATCCTTACTTGATCCAGGTTCCTTTCTATTTCAACTAGTAGCTATTGATAAGAGATTAAGTAGTTAAGGATTAAGAAGGAAAGATTAATTTGAAAGAAATAAAGAAAGGGACACGAAATGAATAAAAAGCAAAAGCTGAGAGGAGAGATAGAGGCATTAAACGAACGCCACAAATCATTGTGTGTGTGTGTGTGTGTATGTGTGTGTTTGTGTATGCATATGTTTGTAGAGACGTGTGTGTATGTGTATGTATGTTTATATATATATATATATATATAAACAAACATAGGGTGTCCCCCAAAATATATATACACTTCACAGCATTCTAATATAAATGTGTATACATCTTTTGGAACACCCTGTATATATATATATATATATATATATATATATATATATATATATGTATGAGAGAGAGGGGGTGGGAAAGGAAAAGTTAACTCAACCCACATTGCTGTTGGAATGAAAGTGTAAAACACCAAAGAGTTCCACGTTTATATCTATATCTTCTATAATTTGAGAGTCACGGGTACGAGCTGTGACGCCAAGGAAATATATATTTTCAGCTAGAACGTTCTGTTTTTTTTTGGGGGGGGGGGGGGGGTAATTAACCCTTAAGCGTTTAAACCACCATATCCGGCTAGAATTTTCTCACCTCTTTCTGTTCAAACCGGCTGTAACTGGCCACACATACTGATGTTGAGGTATTTTTCTCAAAATAAATAATATCAAAATATCATAGATTCGATAGATTCGATATTATGTGAGATAATTATGTGAGGTAAAGCCTTTACTCTGAAAATACAATAGTAATTGCTAAAGGGTTAACGGTCTTTTAGAGAAATAGCTTCAATTTACGTGACATATTCAAATAAGCTGCCTAAATCTATGAGTTTACGTACGACTGGTGTTTGAACATTTGAAACTCAGAAAAGTAGATATCGTTGAGAGTTTGTTTGGCGCATTTTATAAACCTGATCTCTAAACTTATTCGATATTAGACTTAATATTGGGGAGTTTGTAGATGTACGTGGTTACCAAATTTAACACCACCATATGGTTCATGGGTGCCAATAGCGGAATTTATTCTGTAAGCTTTCGGACTAAATCTCTGATCTGATGATAATTCTCTCCTTCGTGAAACTGGGATAAGTTCCGGCAACGATGAGCCTTCGGACTTGAGACAGGCTTTAGACTTTGTTACCAATCACAGTCTCAAAATAGGATTGTGGGCTCTGCTATTCTGACTAATCCAATAAAAGATTCTTATTTACAGAGGTCAACAATTAAGGCTCCGTCTCATCTTTCTACCTGCTAGACATAGCAGCTAAATTACCCTTAAAGCAAATATAACTTTTTTTTTTTCTTTTAGAAAAATTTACATCGGATAATCTAGTATTTCTATAAATACGGTACTGAAGACTATATATATATATATATATATATATATATATATATATATATATATATTATATAATATGAAAGAGATAGAGAGTCGTCTTAATGAGAACACTCTTGTTCATTGTTTTTCCCAAATATCGTTGAACTTAGCTTAAACAACAACTGATATCTTCAGTGAATTGGTTATATTGGACTCAGGTGTAGCTACTATATCGTTATTATGGCCACTTCTATTTTTTGGAAGTGTTTGTGTCTGATATATGAATAATTGTGTGCTCTCTGAACATCAGGAGTTTCTTCCATACTTCTCGAATAATACCTTTAGATTGTCCATATGACTGACTTTCTTAATAAAGGGGTATTTTCTGTTTGTTTAAGACGTGACAGTGAGACACAGATCCCCCCCTCTCTCTCTCTCTCTCTTCTTCTCTCTCTCTTCCTCTCTCTCTCTTTCTTCCTCTCTCTTCCTCTCTTCTCTCTCTCTCTCTATCTCTCTCTAGCTCTCTCTCTAGCTCTCTCTCTAGCTCTCTCTCTCCTCTCTCTCTCCTCTCTCTCTCCTCTCTCTCCTCTCTCTCTCCTCTCTCTCTAGCTCCCTCTCTCCTCTCTCTCTCTAGCTCTCTCTCCCTCTCTCTCTCTCTACCTCTCTCTATCTCTCTCTCTCTCTCTTTCAATCGTATTGTATCGACTCATTGTACATCGTTCTCATCTCGTTCGGCTAACAGCATCTCAACTAGGTTATTGTGAATTAAATTCAACGTAGTCACTCTAAGTAAAGTTGTAAGACCCTCGTTAAGAAAAGCACAGAAATAAATCTCCCAAAGGAACTCTCATAGATAACTCTGTCGTTCATTAAAATGATAATGTACTTAGCAGTTCGATTAAAGGATATTGCAGGCACAGGTGTTCAGTTAAATGATTTCAGACACATATCCAATTAAATCATATTACACGTAGACATTGAAACCGCTGATATTGCAAGCCTTCATTCAAGTGAGTGATATTAACAATCTCTGTTCACTCATATTGACAGATTTATTCAATTTTATATGGCAGGAAGCCAATTAATTTTAATCCAGAGGCGAAGTGGTTTAATAGTTATGGCAATGTGCTGCATATTCTTGCCTTCTTGTCACACTTAAAACAAACAGCTCCGTCTTTTAGTTTCCTTACATTTCAAGGAATTCAAACTCTCCCGTTATCAGATATGTTAGTAATAAATGAATTTCAAGTATCGGTAGAGCGTCGCACAACAGGATTTGCGGTATATAGATACCTCCCTTTACCTTCTGACTTCAAATCCGTATTGGGTACATTTTTTTTAACAGTGGTTGCCTCGTGAACATACCCCTCTCTCTCTCTCTCTCTCTCTCTCTCTCTCTCTCTCTCTCTCTCTCTCTCTGTATATATATATGTATATATATATATATCACGTAATATACTCTTTTCTTCTATCCAGTTATATAATTCTCTCGTAGCATCTGGCATTTTAGTTTGTTTGGAATCCCTTCCCAATTCATGTATGTATATTTATATAGTTTGCTAAAGAGAATTAACACATGCCAGTACGATATTGCAATACGCCATATGTAGAAGACATTCAGTGCAGCCTAGATTGCAGTATTAGTTGATCTACACTACATACTTTAAACAGTAGACTTTAGAACTGTTACCTATCAAAGACGGATGAAAACACTGGACGACGACAAACGAGCTACTGAATTGATACATACATATATATATATATATATACACACACATATATATATACACACACATATATATATATACATACATACACATCTAAAACGTGAATTCAGAAACAATACAACCACAGATTCACGTTGGGTGGAGTTACATCTGGACATGTTTAATAGACTCCACAACATTTAAGAAGCATCTTTTAACACACCGTTAGATGTATCTATTTGGAGAGTGATAATTGCTTCTTCTTCTTCTTCTTCTTCTTCTTCTTCTTCTTCTTCTTCTTCTTCTTCTTCTCCACCACTAAGCATGGAGTTCAGGGTTCTGCTGGTTCTGTCAATGCACTGCCCTTACATAATTAAATAATTGTTTCTACTTATGGCACAAGGCCAGCAATTACCCCAGTGCATTACTGGTACTTTATTTTATCGACCCCGTAAGGATGAAAGGCAAAGTTAACCTCGGCGGGATTTGAACTCAGAACGTAAAGAGGTGTAACTCAATGCCACGATGCATGTTGTCCAACGCTCTACCGATACTGCCAATCCACCGCCCTAAATAATTAAATAATGGTTTCTGATTTAGGCACAAGGCCAACAATGTTAGGAGGGGATAAAATCGATTAACTCGACCCTACTACGTTACTGGTACTTATTTTATCGACTTCCGTATGGATGAAAACTTAAACAAATATATGATAAAATTAATTCTTCGTAGTTAAAACTAAAATAAAACTAGATTTAGTGAAAATATATTAAGAACTAAATTATTATTTTATTGAATAGTGGCAGACGACAAATGTAAGTAGGCTCGAGTGGGTGTGATTGATAAAGATGTAGTTTACCTTGAAGCTGACATTTACCGAAGCTATAGATATTTCAATATTGTTTTCTCCATACTGAATACTATTCTTAATGTAAAGACGAAGGCAAGAAAAATAGTGAAATATATTACATATTTATTTCACCATTTCTTTTGGTTATCTAACTTCAACATAGTTTACGTCAAGTGTTATTTTCAATTTTATGTATATATATTTTTTTTTTTATATACGCCCACACAAACAAACACACATGCACAGACACACAAGTACACAGATACATACATATATATATATATGAGAAAATTTGCTCCGAACGAATTGCCTGTGTCCGAAGGAACCTGCAGCCGTAGAATCAGCCAGGTCCATACAGTAATCATGTCTCGAGCTACCTGCCGGCGAAACAATTGTAACACGCAATAAACTGAGTCCAGATGCATCACTGATTTTTCGTTTTTTTATACTATATATATATGTATGTGTGTGTACGTATATGTAAACGAAACTTCCTCGTTTTTTCTATATGTATGTATATATCTATATATAATATATTTATATATACATACACATGCACACATACATACCCCACATATATATATATAGAGAGAGAGCTAGATGGATAGATATTAAACAGAGTCGGCCCAGTTAACACTAAAACCAATCAGCTAGTAACAGTGGAAGCCCTAAAAGGTATATTTTATCTTTCTTCACCACTTATTTACAGGACTTCACCTCATCTAGTTTAAGAAACAATGGTGTTCTTCTTTCAATAGTTTCTTTATAAACAGCAGAAGAAGATGTAGACCATAACATATCATACAGTTATGTACTCCTGTAGTATTTTTAATGGGAATTATATTATTACGGTGTCTGGGTGGTATATTTCGGTGGAGAGGGCATAAGATAAGAAAGAAATCGTGTCAAGTACTTTGTGCTAGGAGTAAAAGCAACACCAGTGGTTGTAAGCCAAGAAATACTAACCATCGGCCAAAATTCCGAGACATTGTGAGGTCATTCCAAGACAGACAGAGAATGTGGTTCCATCATTTGAAGTATTCTAAAATGATATACATTTTATGTAAGCAACCAAAGAAAGTAATAACATACATAGCTGTATCTCTTCTTGAAAAAGGCCGCCATAAATCATGTATATGTGTTGGGTGGTGAGGTGGAGGGAGGTTGCGTGTGGGTGAACATGGTGGGGTGAGTGAGAGTTAATATTCCTTCTGTCTTCTCCCACCACCACTACTATCTCTATTACAACATCCACCACCACTACTACCACCACCACCACTACTACTACCACCACTACTACCACCACTACTACCACCACTACTACCACCACCACCACTACTACCACCGCCACCACTACTACCACCGCCACCACTACTACCACCACTACCACTACTACCACCACTACTACCACCACCACTACTACCACCACCACTACCACCACCACCACCACTACTACTACTACCACCACCACTACTACCACCACTACTACCACTACTACTACCACCACTACCACCACTACTACCACGACCACTACTACCACGACCACTACTACCACCACTACCACCACCACAACTACTACTATCACCACTACCACCATCACCACTACTACCACCACCACTACTACCACCACTACCACCATCACCACAACATCCTCCACTTCACATATTCTTGTAGATATATATGATATAATATACATATGTTTCTACTTACACACAGCGATATGATAATTGTTGTGTCTGTGTGTGTGTGTCTGTGTGTGTGTGTGTGTGTCTGTGTGTGTCTGTGTGTGTGTGTGTCTGTGTGTGTGTGTGTCTGTGTGTGTGTGTGTGTGTGAAAACATAAGAGCTAGTTTTGGAAATTTAACAGTTTGAATAAGATAAATCTTCTCTTGGTTGTTAACAGCAACAACAATATAGAACAACAACAACAACAATATAGAACAACAACAATATACAACAACAACAACAATATGCGCAGATCTGAGAGGGTGGTGTCGGTGGTTGTGGTGGTGGTGGTGGTGGTGGCGGTTATGGTAGTGCTGGTAGTGCTGGTGGTGGTGGTACTGGAGAAAGAAGGAAGACATGTGAATGACGATGATGATGACGATGATGATGATGATATGATGATGTTTGTGATCCACAAATCGTCATCATCAAGGTGAGGATCGTGATGATCATGATAATGATGATGATGATGAAAAAGACGATGATGACGATGATGATGAACATGTGTGTGGTGACGGGGAAGATAATGACGATGATAATAATTACGACTTTCGATGTTAATGATGATGATGATGATGATGATTTAGATGATGACACTGATGATGATGATGGCCGTGCCCCCCCCCCCCCCTTTAATACTTCCCCCTACTGCCACCACTGTACAAGAAGATAAACATGATGGCCAAGCTCATTACGATAACAACATTAACAGCAAACAAAGCAGGTGTTAGTGATGTGTGTCATTATATCTGTTTGGATTACCACCTCACAAATTATCAGTTCCAGCTCTCACAATATATTGAAGCTGTGTCCATAAGTAAGGCGAAAAATAAATCAACTTACAGTTAGAAATTGCGCCAAGTGGAATCCTTTAATCATTATATTGAATTAATTAGTCTATAAAATCCGATCTGGCATATAGGGATAACGTTATGGCGCAACATTTAATCCTTTCGAATGATGAGGAGAAGGAGGAGGAGAGTGTGGTGTGGTGTGGTGTGTGGCGGGTAGAGAGGTGCTGTGGTGTGGTGTGGTGTGTGGCGGGTAGAGAGGTGCTGTGTTCTTCTCTATATTCGGTGTTCGATTTCAATTAAGGGACATCCGTATAGTTGACTTTCTCTGGAAGGATTTGAGAGATTGACACCGAGATTTTATTCAGGACTTAATCGTTATATTGGACTTAGGTCACTCCGAGACACAAACGACTTCATGTGTACAGTGACAATCAAACGATGTGTGTGTGTGGGGGGGGGGGGGCATTGGTAGTGCGGTGGGGCTATATATCAATGCGGTATTAGTTCATACGAAATCGAAGGAATTACTAATATAGAAGTTTGGGCTGAAAAGTTCATAGACTGACCAAGATACTCTCATGGAATGACCAAATGAGGTTTAATTTTCAACATAGTTCCTGGAAAGAAACTGCAATTATTGATAAGAAGAGTTGAAATTAATGTATTGCCTTTCATTCATACGGGGATCGGTAGAATAAAGTACCAGTAATACACTGGGATCGATTTAATTGACTTTCCCCTCCCCAAAAGTTATTGGCTGTTGGTGTTGTGTCTGGTCTGTCTGGTTTATGGTAGGAATGTAATGTATTATCTCTGCCAATTCCTCTCTAGTTTTCCAGAATTCGTCGACATAGAAATGTCTTTTCCTCCTTTCCTCGCATTTTACTCTCACTTCAGGATATTTCTTGCAGATTTGTTTCCTTTGCACTTTACCAATTTTCTTCAGTTTCCCTCTCTCTCTCCCCCTCTCTCCATCCCCCTCTCTCCATCCCCCTCTCTCCATCCCCCTCTCTCCATCCCCCTCTCTCCATCCCTCTCTCTCCCCTCTCTCCATCCCTCTCTCCATCCCTCTCTCCCCTCCTCTCTCCCCTCTCTCCATCCCTCTCTCTCTCTCCCCCCTCTCTTTCCCCTCTCTCTCTCCCCCCTCTCCCCCTCCCCTATCTAAATTATTTAATTTCAAACATTTCATTCCCCGGGAGAATCTATAAATTAACACCAGTGGAACACCAACCAAGATGTCGTTTCCATGTCAGTTTAACAGAAGCTCCTGCAAGCTAAACTCTCGAGAAGAGGGAGTTTAGTAATGTAAGATAAAAGAAACACGAGTTAATTTAATTGTGTTGTATGCCGTCTACTTACACAGATATGTACCTCCTGGAGAAATAGGTTTTAAAAGGAGCTAGTCAACGCGTGACAGATTTCTGGTCGTTCCGGTTGCTAGAAATAGCAGCCAAACCTACATTAGCTTAACAGAAACTTAACTTGCTTCAAGCTAAACTCATTGGAAGATATTTAGTTCAGTAGTGTAAGTTAATTTAATTGTGCTGTATGCTGTCTACTTACACAGGGGATGTGTACCTCCTGGAGAAGAGTTTTAAAGAAGCTAGTCAACGCATCGAGGTTGGTGAATTGGTAGTCATTAGAATGACAGGAAGAGTCCTTTGTCGTATTTGTTCCAGCTCTCTGCTCGATGGTTTCAAATCCCGCCGAGGTCAACTTTATCTTTTATCCTTTCGATGTCGATAAAAAAAAACCCAGTCATCTAGTACTGGCTTCGATTATCCCTCTATATCTCTTTCTCACTTCCATTCTTTCTCACTCTATCATTCTCTGGAAGACATCTGCTGTATTCAGACCTGGAGTGGGGACGGGCTCCGACAGGTTTTAAAATGCCAAAAGAAACACTGAGTGTCAATATGACCAAAACCACGAAAACCACTACAATCAGCTACAGCCACCACAACCACCACAGCCACCACAACCACCACAGCCACCACAACCACCACAGCCACCACAACCACCACAGCCACCACAACCACAACAACCACCACAACCACCACAACCTCCATAAACAATACCAACTAGCTCAATCATCCATCCACTAGCTAAACCACTATTACCAGAAACACTGCTTCTAATACCACAATGAATAACACTACCACTACAACCACAACCGCCACAGCTATAGCCGCTACTACAACAACCATCGCCACAACTATAACTACCATTACAACCACAATCACTACCACTACCACTACAACCACAACCGCCACAACTATAGCCGCCACTACAACAACCATCGCCACAACTATAACTACCATTACAACCACAATCACTACCACTACCACTACAACCACAACCGCCACAACTATAGCCGCTACTACAACAACCATCGCCACAACTATAACTACCATTACAACCACAATCACTACCACTACCACTACAACTACAACCGCCACAACTATAGCCGCCACTACCACTACAACCACCACAACAATAACCACCAGTACCACTACAACCACCACTACCACTACAACCACCACAACCACTACAACCACCACAACCACAACTCCCTCTACTACAGACATACTCACCACCATCATCAATACAATTCCCTCCAAACCCAGAACTCCCGAGGAACCACAACTATAGCCGCCACTACAACATCAACCGCCACAACTACCACTACAACTACAACCACCACAACCATAACTCCCTCTACTACAGACATATCCACCACCATCATCAATACAATTCCCTCCAAACGAAGAACTCCCAAGGAACCTCAACTGCATGACAAACACTCCTCACTAAATAAAAATGAATTCATACAAAAAAAAAGGAAGGAAAATTGACCAAAACACCATAAAAAAATACATTGCAAAAAACATCAACAACAATAATGACAATCACAACAAATACGAAATCAAGAACAGCAAGAATTCAGTGAAAATAACCAAACTAAAATGGATAAAAATTTTCTGTTGATGTCGCCATAATGAAAAAAATGGGAGAGGAAAAAATATGATTTGCCAAACAATATACATATGTATGTATGCATCCATATATATATATAAATATAATATATATATGTATATGTATATGTATGTATGTATATGTATGTATGTATGTATGTATGTATGTATGTATGTATGTATGTATGTATGTATGTATGTATGTATGTATTAATGAAGAGAACTCTTAACAATATGGAATGACTTGAGGGAATAATACCCTCATAGTTGAATGAGATTATCAATTTAGTACATATTCTATTGAATAATAATACTACTAATAATAACAATAACAGTAGACAGAAGTACACAGCACACCATGAGTTCTATGGCTGTCTTTACATGTTCTTTTGTCTTTAGTCTTCACTTTCTCTTCAGTAAAATATACGTTTTGGTGGAAGACTATACAAAGCTATTTAAAGTACAGTTATTCCAAGATATGTAATTATTTTATTAAAATTACTTCTGGTAGAGGTACTTATACTTTATGTCTGGCCACAGTTGAAGGGCTGTATATTGTTTAATAAATCAACAAGATGTCACACCTGACTTGGTTACTGAGTGAGGTGGAACTCGTCAATTCGAACCTAGGAAACAATGTTTCCATTGGTATTTGCATTGCTGATTCTATCTCGCGGTCACAACTCCTGGTGTATTCTTATGACACAATATGTCCATTCTGGCAAAGTTGACCTCAGTGGGATTTGAACTCAGACAACAGAGATCGGAAACGAAGACTGCAAAACATTCTATCAGACGTTCTAACGACTCTGACAATTCACTGCCTCTGGTCTTCAAATAGCTGGCTTTCTTTCAGCATTTGGAAATGTACGAGGGTCGGCTGAAAGGTTCATAGGCTGACTATGAAGTAGTGATGCGAGAGCTGTGAAATCTTTCATGCATTAATTTCACCTCTTCTTAATAACTGCATTGTTCCTTTCCTATGTTAAATAAAAACCTCATTTAGTCATTCAATGAAGGTATTTTGGTGAGACTATGAGAGTTCCAGCCGATGATCTTTTTAGCCTCGTATTGGTCTGAACTGAGGGTCTCAGAATCTCAGACTAAATCACATACCTCACAAATGAAACTCAGAAACAACAACATACATATATACACATACCCACACATTATATACCTAATCAGATGAAAGTATAAGCAATTATATATAAATTATACACCTATATATGCATATGCATATATACCTATATATATATATATATATATATTGGTGTAGGCATGTGTCCACTCATATTAAGCCAACGCCTAGTTGAGACTATGGAAGACCAAAAATACGCACATATGCGCGCATATATATATGTGTGTGTGTGTGTACATATATACACAAGTACATACCTATGTATATGCATATATATATATATAAATATATATATATACACATACATACATTCATATATATATATATATATTCATTCATATATACATATACATACATTAATATATATATAATCAGAATATAAAATAAGTACATGTAAATTACGAGTAGAGTTAAGCCCCTTTGATTGACAGGTTCAGCGACATCATTATATGGTCAATATATATTTGACGTATTCATCGAGATAATAACTGTCATTTTCCTCACCTAGTCTTGTCGAGCACATTTTGTTTTTTGTATTTATGTTTAGTTTGTTTTTCGTTTCGTTTCGTTTCGTTTTATTTTTTATTATTATTATATATTCCTGCTTTTTGCGTTACCGGTCTCCATTCAGCGAGCAACAAATTTCACAGTCTCATTTACACGAAACCCATACTATCGCATTTATCACCCATATTTATGGCCTGGCGGTATTTTTTTTTTCTGTTTAATATACGTATGTATGTTTGCCGCAACACTATGTTTCTCTTTTTTCCCCCTTACCACCACCAGCACCATTATTATTATTATTATCATTATTATTTTTTTTTTGTATTTTTTTATTTTTGTATTTTGTATTTTTTGTTTTTTTATTATTATTTATTTTTTGTATTCTTTTTTTCTTTGGTTTGGTATTTAGGTCATGAGGTGTTCTTCATTTTTAGTTTTCATTTTATGGCCATCATTCTCTAGCAACATTGCTGCTGCCTATTATATGGGATGGCGGTAGCGGCTATTACTGACTTGATGGTCCTACTCGTAAATGTAAATGCAAATACAGCAGACTGTCACACGATCACATGTCTGCATGAGTGTATATTACCATACATACATACATACATATATATATATATACATTTGTATGTATATAGGTATGTGTGCGTATGTTATATATATATATATATATATATATATATATATATATATATATATATATATATATATATATATATATATATAATATATATATATACATATGTATAATATATATATGTGTGTATATATGTATATATATACACGTGTGTTAGTTATATTTATACGAGGTCTGCCTTTATATACACTCATATATACAGGTTAGTAAGACACATCTACGTCTATAATATATTCAAAAATATTATTGAAACGCATGCACAAAGGTGTATATATATGCAATCATACAAACTTACACGCACACACAAAAGATTTATGTACCTGGTTACACACACACATATATATATATATATATATACATATATATGTATACACACACACACATATGTGTGTATATATGTGTATATATACTTATATATATATATATATACTTATATATATATATATATATATACTTATATATATATATATATATATATATATATATATATATATATATATATATATATATATATATATACTTATATATATATATACTTATATATATACGAGTATATATACTTATATATATATATATATATATATGCGTATATATTGTTTATGTGAGGGCTTGCATTTTATTACTTTGATTACACTATTACTTTCATATCCCCCCACCACCACCACATCTCGCCCCTCTCTTTATCTAACAATATTATTCTATATCACTCTCCTACGATTGTTATTAGTATTATTATTTTTACTATTAACAGCTTTCTTTTTTCCAAACTTCTCTCCACTCCGTTCACAGGTCGCTCTGATATTTACGTGTCAAAAGGTAACAATTTCCGATAAATACTTTGAAAGAAGTTTTTTCACCTGAGAAATGACAGTGTAATTCCGCAATGTATCGTGAATATATGCAGATTAATATAGAATCTATAATTTCTAAACTACAATAACCTTTAAATTGGTAAGCTCTATAGAAATGGTTTAAGAAAATACTCAAGCGTTGTATATAATTATAAGCAACAATCTATACTTAACGTTCACAGTACAGATGAATGAGTATACACATCTCACACCACCCTGTATATACATATATATATACACACACATTACATATATATATCCATTAAATATATATATACGTACACATATGTCATACATATTATATATATATATACATATATATAGATACACATACACACATGTATATATATATATATGTATATATATATATATATATATATATCGATATCGTGAATTTATAACTCAGGCTATAACTTTTATTTTCAATGTGTGTATGTATGTATGTGATGTGTGTGTGTGTGTACGTTTAATTATGTACACGTGTGTGCCTATGTGTGTCCATGAGTGTCTCTGTGTGTATATGCCATTCTATAACCGTATGTTATTGTCCTCCACATAAGCGATGATGAAGATAAACAATGTTGAAAGTCATTCCAAATGTGACATCCAGACTTTTTCTTCTGACTCAGAGTAACTCATTTTTTCTTAAGACAAAGGGGCTAAATTTTGAGGAGAACTGACTCCTATCTCTAGCAGTTCGAGAGACCTCATAGAGGTTCTCTCGTTGGCTTGTGTTATATATGTGTAACTGAAATTATGAGAGTAAATCTCTGAATTTATTTTCTCGGTCCGTAGCTTATCGGTTAGGGTGTTTGGCTCATGAACGAAAAGATCGCACGTTCGACTCCTGGGATCAACAACGTGTTTTGTACTTGAGCAAAACATTTTATTTTTCGTTGCTTCAGTCCACTCACCTGGGAAAATGTGTCTTGAGGACACTAATGCCAACCTGTATCAGCCTTTGCTTTTCCTTTGGCTAACATCGATGTTGTGGAGAGAGCATGCGTGGGCTTCTACAAAATACCTTGTCCAGGCTTGTACCCTGGAAAGTAGTTTTCGAGTGTCCCCTCATTGTCAACCATTACTAAAGGGTACCCTCCTCCAATTTTTAGTGCTTTTTCCAAGTGATAGTGCTAAACAGGGTGACTAATAAAATATATGACCCGAGTAGTTCTTATCAAGATTTGCAGTCAGAATAGAAAGAGTCGCATGAAATGCCATAATGCATCTCGTCCAACGCCTTAACTGTTCCACAAATTTACCTCCCTAGAAGCATACTTTATTTTTTCGACCCCGAAAGGATGAAAGGCAAAAGTGTCCTTGCCGAAGTTTAAACTCAGAACAAATCGTGTCGAAATAAATAACACAAACCTTTGTGACCACGAACGAGATGCATTCTGGCATTTGATCCGGCTCTTTGTATTCTGAAGGTAAATCCTGCTGGGAACTACTTGGATCTCATATAGTTTATTAGTAACCCTGTTTAACACTATTCACCGCCTATATGCTACATCTTAGTAATTAATAATTTGGCGGATTTGATCGGCAAAAGCAGAATGGTTTGACCTGATACCCAGCATTCTTAGAGGAACCGTTGTTGAATCTTCTAGCGGTAATATGATAATGGATTGACTTCAGTAACTATGGTACATAGGCCTAATAAAATATGAATTATAATCATTCGAGTATAATTCTATCTATATCACTGGAAACTGTTTGATTAACCTGCATACATTTTTGCTTATTGGTGACCGTCTACAAATAGGAAAATTTTGAATTGTTACTACATCATTTGGGAGGGAGGTAGGTTCTAACACTGAAATATTTCACTGACCTTTACAACCGTTAATAATATTGCCGAAAGATATTATTACATTTTATCATTTGAATCACTTTATATCCTCTGAAGGTGAGATAACTGAAATTGAATGTCTAAGCTAGATAATTGTGTATTTGATCTGGCTTCTACTGTTACTTAGTATTTAAGGTCTTAGAAGAAATACCATCGCCCTTACTACCACCATTACATTACTCAACCGCATTGTCATAATCCTCCTCATCATCAGCATCATATACGACATCGTCATCATCATTGTTATAATCATCATAATCGTCACAACCACCACCACGATCATCATCATTGTCATCATCATCATCATCATCATCACCATCATCTATGTCATCGTCACCACCATCATCACCATCATCTATGTCATCGTCACAACCACCACCACCACCATCATCATCATCGTCACCACCATCATCACCATCATCTATGTCATCGTCACCACCATCATCACCATCATCTATGTCAACATCACCATCGTTGTCGTTATTGTATAATATATTGTTATATTCTTCTTCTTCTTTGAACTATGAACTGAAGAATATTTTATGTCGGATTCCTTCTTAAGATTGTCTCTGAGACTCACATCATGTCAATGTCTGTAAGACAGTAAAATCATTTGACTTCGGTTCGACATGAATTAACGAGCAGCGTTCGAAAATACATACGACTCAGGTAAAAATAAAATAACGTTGACCAATGGGAGATTCGACGTGGCCACAGAACCTCATGTCAATATCATCCACATCTTTCATTAGGTTTCAATTACTATAAAAAAAAAACTATATTTGACTATATTTGAATGTTGTGGAATCGTCGTTAACGGAACTTCATACGTCAACAAAAGTCAACAATAACTCCACCAATACCATCATTATCAGCACTTACATAACCACCACCACCACCAGAATCATCAGCAATAGCAACACCACTACTACCACAACCAGCAACGCTTACTACATCACTAGCAACATTACCAAAATCTTTACCACTAACAACAACACCACTACTATCAGCATTACCACACTAACTACATCAACAACAGTAACTCCAAAATCCCCGCCACTAACACCACCAACACCACCATTATTACCATCACTAAAATAACCACCAACACTACCATCATTAAGTAACCACCAACACCAACACCACCATTATTACCATCATTAAGTAACCACCAACACCAACACCAGAATCATCAACAACATTACCAACACCAACACAAAAATATCCACACCGCTACCAGCAACAGAATTACTAACGCAAACAAAACTACCACCATTACTACTAACTACATCACTACCAACATTACCAATTGTCACTACCACACTACCACCATCATCACCATCTCTAACACTACCACCATCATCACCATCTCTAACACTAGCAACAACACTACCAACACCAACAATAAAGTCTATATTGTTATCATAAATAATAATCTCTCAATAAATTAGTAGCTAATGGTGTTCAATCTGTGGTTAGGATTTGTCAGTAATAAACACGTGTAGTGACATAGAAGTCAGTTAATGATATAATCATAAATCTCTGTCTATTGGCTGAGTGTTTCGTAAAGCAAATTGCTTGACATACAAATGGAAGCTAATCAAATTCTAGTTGTAAATCGCTGGCAACACAAGATGTACTACAGATGTTTTGATATGACTTTTGATGGCTCAATTCATCTGGTCGGAATTGGAACCAGATGTTTGCCGATAATGGAGTCCCACTAAATTATTCGAGCATGCCGCTCTGTTATAGGTTTGTGATTGAACCTATAGCAGTGGAGACTTCCGGTGAACCTATAGCAGTGGAGACTTCCGCCATCTTTGCCCCCATCACCATCCCGGACCACATCCTTAGTCTCTGCTATCGAAGCAAAGTTGTCGACCAGCAGATACGAGCCCCAGGAGGTGGACTGGCTGGCTACCCCAGTGCTTTTACCTCACTGTCCCTCGGGACAATGTCCTTTTCTGTCCTATCGGCCGGGACCACAAGGGGAACTGTCATTCAAGTTTCATTTATGGTGATGGCATAATTTGTTTTTAATTTTCGGCAAAGCTATTCGTAAAATCGCTCGATATGCAAATTAGGCTAATGTATACTTTAGAGTATTCTCAAGAGTTCTAGTCAAAGGGAAATAACACAGAAACAATAATATTGTCGATTCTCTCTCTCTCTCTGTCATCGCTAGAACAAAGGGATGACGGTAGTCATCTAAAATACACAGCGTAACGAGGCCGTTTGCTTGCAAACATATCGAATATTATTATAACTGGGGTAATTGCTGGCCTTGTGCCAAAAGTAGAAACAATTATTATAATTCGATATAAAACTCAGGAATGTATTTATATAACCACCGCAGAACATTTTCACAACGAGGCTGAAAATGGGAATATTAAAAAGAGCATGCTGGTAGGTTTGCCTTATATGTCAACACATAGACGCACACTCACAGACACACGCGTACAGAAATACACATACATATATATATACATATGTATGCATACACACACATACACGGATCAATATATATCATTTATATATATATAGTCCAGAAATAGCCGTCGAAACGGCTTGAGCTCTGCCGTCGGAGTCATACTTTTTCCTATATAAATATATATATATAGAGAGAGAGCGAGAGAGAGAGAGAGAGAGCGCAAGAGAGAGAGAGAGATTCATATATACATACATATACACACAATCACACACCTATATATATAGCCTAGATGTGACAACCATCACACTAGGCCTTCTTCATTTTTCTCACTTTCTATCATGCTAGAAATATATTCCTCCTCAACCACAAAGTTATATTTTTTTCTGACAACATGTCACAACCATAAGATATGTTCAGTTTTATTTATTTAAAATGTTATTTTTTCCCAAGCAGTTGTGTTGTTAGCTCCCTTGGCTCATCAATTCTCGTCGTAAGCCGAAACATTACTGAACCTCATCAGTAGAAATTGCAGATAACTTGACAACACTAACCAATATGGTGGTTGGCTGCTAATATAAACAACAATAACAATAACAACAACAACAATTGTTTCTACTTTAGACACAAGGCCAGCAATTGGGGGGGGGGAGTCAATTAAATCGACCTCGGTGCATTACTGGTACTTTATTTTATCGATCCCGTAAAGATGAAAGGCAAAGATAGCCTTGGTGTCATTTGAACTCAGAACGTAAAGGGACGTATGTTTCTTTATTAGTAAGATAGGGTTTACATTAAGAAGACAATAAGGACTGTACAGGACAGTACTGTGGGGGGGGGGGTTATACAGAAAACTAAGTCAATAATAATAATGGCTTCTTATTTAAGCAGAAGGCCACCATCACCACCACCATAGCCACCATCACCACCACCTTAGCCATCACCACCATAGCCACCATCACCACCACCTTAGCCATCACCACCACCTTAGCCATCACCACCACCATAGCCATCACCACCATAGCCACCATCACCACCATAGCCACCATCACCACCACCTTAGCCATCACCACCACCATAGCCATCACCACCACCATAGCCACCATCACCACCATAGCCATCACCACCACCTTAGCCATCACCACCACCATAGCCACCATCACCACCATAGCCATCACCACCACCATAGCCACCATCACCACCACCTTAGCCATCACCACCACCATAGCCACCGTCACCACCATAGCCATCACCACCACCATAGCCACCATCACCACCACCTTAGCCATCACCACCACCATAGCCACCATCACCACCATAGCCATCACCACCACCATAGCCACCATCACCACCACCTTAGCCATCACCACCACCATAGCCATCACCATCACCACCATAGCCATCATCACCACCACCACCATAGCCATAGCCATCACCACCACCACCACCATAGCCACCATCACCATCACCACCATCACCATAACAACCACCACCAGATTAATATTTCCATTGTTCTTATTAAGATTAATCTCTGATCGTTACCAACTAGTTATTACCATGGCAACAACTGCAGCGATGACATGGTTGGCAAACATGACAACAATAGATGGTGGTGGTGGTGGTGGTGGTGATGATGGTGGTGGTGGTGGTGGTGGTGGTGGTGGTGATGATGGGGATAAGGTTGATGATGAAGATGGTGATGGTAGTGATTGTGGTGATGGTGATGATGATGAGGTTGTTGGTTGTGGTTTATATTACGATGATGATGTTTATGGTGGTGGTGGTAGTGATGATGTTTATGGTGGTGGTGGTGGTGATGATGTTTATGGTGGTGGTGGTGGTGATGATGTTTATGGTGGTGGTGGTGGTGATGATGTTTATGGTGGTGGTGGTGGTGATGATGTTTATGGTGGTGGTGGTGGTGGTGATGATGTTTATGGTGGTGGTGGTGATGATGATGTTTATGGTGGTGGTGGTGATGATGATGTTTATGGTGGTGGTAGTGGTGGTGGTGGTGGTGATGTTTATGGTGGTGGTGGTGGTGATGATGTTTATGGTGGTGGTGGTGGTGGTGGTGGTGGTGGTGATGATGATGACGACTGTGATGATCGTATTACATTGGCTTTGATTTATTGCTCACCTCACAAAAAACTACGATGATGATGATGATGGTAATGAGGAGGGGGAGGGGCTGATTACAATGATATAGTGATGTGGGGTGTGGGGGAGGAGTACGATGGTGTGACGATGGTGATAGTGAAGTTTTTGATGATGATGATGACGATGATGACGATGATGACAATGATGACGATGAGAAGGAGGTGGGGAAGGGGTTTATAATGATGACGATGATGGTGATGAATAGGAGGAAGAAGAGGAGGGGGGTTATATTGATGATGATGATAATGATGATGATGATGGTGATGTCGACGACGATGATGATGGTACGAAGTGGGCGAGGAGGTTGTGGAGGAGAAAGGTGTGGGGCTTGTGATGCTTCTGAAGGTGACGATGATGATGTTGGAGACGATGTTATATGAAATGATCCCTCTTTCCTAGTGACATGACTATAGTGTGACAGTCTCGGTGTGGGATTATCACAGTAAACTGTCCTTCCGCCCCACCATTCCTCTATCCCACCAACGTTTATGAAGGAATTCCTGAAATAACTACTGTTGTCATTACTTGTCATTCATTTGAACAACTCTACCGAAACTCTTTCTTTTCACGTGTATCTCCTTGTATTTCCGGCTTACTATGTTTTTATAGCTATGTACTGCGGCTGCCTGATTAACTAACTGACTATCTATCTATCTAGCAATTTGTCTTCTATCTATCTATCTACCTATCTATCTATCTATTTGTCTATATATCTATCTATTAACCTCTCAATTTGTCTCTATCTATCTACCTATCTATCTACCTATCCATCTCCCAATTCGTCTAGCCATCTACCTAGCTATTATTCTATACATACCTATCTCTCGCAGTTGGTCTTGTGACCAAAAACATGATAGGGATTACAAAAAACTAATAATAAACACCTTATAGCCAAGACCTAAATGTTGGAAGTTTTACCGGAAGTGTTAGCTACATGTTGCAGGAAAAGCTTATATTGGTGGCGAGGACCAATATCCACGGAGTTAGAATCTCGACCAGAAGGAACAACTGATAGGTTTTTCAAGGAACCAATTACACCTATCACTGACTAATGATGTATGTATTTGGAGTCGTAGAGACACTATTGTCAAATGCGGCCTGTCTTGGGTGCTTTAAACCTGGCGGGGCACACCCACTCTCCAGGTCTGAAGATAGTCAAGTTTTTTTTTTCCAGAGGGGTAGTTAGAAAGTTATATGGAAGAATCGGTCGTAGTACTAGACTGGTAGTTTTTTTTTTTGGGGGGGGGGGGGGGGGGGGGTTATTTATCCACCTCGACAGGATGAAAGTCAAAGGTGACCCCGTCAGGATTCGAAATCAAAAGGCGCAGTAAGCTGGAACACATACAACAAAGTATTATATCCAATGTTCTAATGACTCTGAACAACAATTGGTTGAACAAATAATGACGATGAAAGTAACTAAACACTAAATTATATTTAGTCCATCTCACTACTGTCTCTTACTATCGCTTTACTGTTTGTTATCAACTGATGTTTGTAGTTTCATTGTCCAATATAGTTTGACAGGTTGGGAGAGAAACCAAAAATACATCAACTAAAACCAAGGAAATATGAGAATATCACGAACTGAAAACAAACGCTAAAAATACTAATAATAATAACTTTTAGCCTAAAGAAATTGCTATCGTCCTTCAAAATAGAGATGTATTAGTTAATGTTTGATGAAACACTCCAGAAACACCACAGCTATACGGTGAATATTCATGGAAATAATATGATATATTAGTATTGATGTACGGTGTTGGGAGAAGGTTGGCGTGCAATATATATGTATGTATTGTATATATGTATATGTACGGTGTTGGGAGGAGGTTGGCGTGGTATGTATGTACATGTATAGATTATAATGTCAGCTGTCCAACAGACATTAGCATGGGACGACAACGGCTGTACTCCAGAAAGAACATGAATGACAACACTTGACATTATAATGCCCTTCGGTAAATTGTGAATATATATATATATATATATAATGTGTGTGTGGGGGGGGGGGGGTATGTATGTGTCTCTGCGTGTGTGTTTGTAGCTGTATGTTATATATATATGTGTATATATTAGTTCAAGTATATATAGTGTGTCCCCGAAAAATATATACACACTTTAACAGCATTCTAATAAATATTGCCTGTAGAGGTAATCAAAGTGTCTATATATTTTTTGGGGGGACACCCTGTATATATGTGTAAATCAATGCTCGGGAGGGAGGAGAGAAACGTTTGATATTAGCAAAGCATAAGACAGATGTACCTGTATGTAATATGTATGTGTGTGTGTGAGAGAGAGAGAGAGAGAGAGAGTATATGCGTGGATTTGTGGTTTTTAATTTCATAAACTAAGCCTTCTGTAAGAGAAGCAAAATCCTCCTTAGACACATACGTAGTCAGACGTATGCAGATATAATCTTAATCATAATAGAATAAGAGAGATAAAAACTGAGAGAAAGGGAAATACAAAGATAAATCAAGATAGATAGATAGAGATGCAGGGAAATAGAGATAGAAAGGGTAATGCATATTTGGAATTGGAACCAACATTCATTGTATATTAATTCAGGGAAGCTTTTGTTTACATAGCATATTTCTAACATAAAATATATACCGTTTGCTCACTTACACATAAATACACACATTACATACAAAACATTCCACCAGGAGCAATGAAATATGGAGCCATCCAGGGTATTTATCAGCAGAGCATCAATATGTAAAACCTAGTATATAGAGAACCCGCTCTCTCTCACCTATCGTGTGTGGCTGCTGCAATCTCTCAGTGTTGCTAGTCATTCACAATCTATAATCTTGTTTTATAATAAAAACCAGGAATTATTACCAGTCATTGAAACAGGTTCAGATAAGATTCAACGCTAAAAACTGTATTTAGAAAAAGTATTTATATTCATGTTTACATCTCTTTACTTTCGTTTATAATATATATATATATATATATATATATATATATATATATATATATATATATATATATATATTCTCGCTTTTTTCTCTCTCTGTATAAACGCGCACACACACTCACATACATACATACATACATACATACATATTAACGTGATCCTAGTAAGACTGTTTTCGCATCCCTGTGTTTGTTTTGTTTTATTTGTTCAAACACACACACACACACACACACACACACACACACACACACACACACACACACACACACACATATATATATATATATATATATATATATATATATATATGCGTGTGAGTGTGTGTACATTCCCATAAATAAACTTATGCTTACTAATAGATAATTGTATTCACAAGTGCAGGCACACGTCCACACGTATATTGAAGCTGGGGTCACAAGGTTATGGAGAGTCTGTATTGGTTTACTCCCTAGAAATTCCAGACTCTTATCACCATTTTTCTGATTTATTACCCATCAAAACCTCTGCCGCTTTGGTGATCTTCATTGGTCACCTCATCTAACCTCACTCATGCGCGCAGGTGCTTTCTAGACAAATAAAAATAAGTTACAATACTGAAGGGTGCGTCGTCGCCTTTATTAGATATATAGCATTTATGGCTGTTGTTGTTGTTGTTGTTGTTGGAGTAGTAGTTGTTGTTGGAGTTGGTGTAGTAGTTGTTGTATTTGTTGTAGCTGGAGTACTTCTTGTTTTTGTTGTTGTAGTTCTTGTTCTTGCTGTTGTTGTTGGTGGTGGTGGTGGTGATATGGAGTTATTGCTGTTGTTGTTATTTTCGTTTATGTTGCTGGTGAATCTCTATTAATAATTATTAGTGTTAGAGTTTATTGGCGATGGTTTCGTCGTTGTTGCTGCTGTTGTTATTGTTGTTGCTGTTGTTATTGTTGTTTATGTCTGTTCGGATCGATCAGACTTATCATCAGATCATACCAGCCAGAAGCACCGTCCTCTACAGTTCTACACATCGTCCTCTACAGTTCTACATACCGTCCTCTACAGTTCTACACATCGTCCTCTACAGTTCTACATACCGTCCTCTACAGTTCTACACATCGTCCTCTACAGTTCTACATACCGTCCTCTACAGTTCTACACATCGTCCTCTACAGTTCTACACATCGTCCTCTACAGTTCTACACACCGTCCTCTACAGTTCTACACACCGTCCTCTACAGTTCTACATACCGTCCTCTACAGTTCTACACATCGTCCTCTACAGTTCTACACATCGTCCTCTACAGTTCTACACATCGTCCTCTACAGTTCTACACATCGTCCTCTACAGTTCTACACACCGTCCTGTACAGTTCTACATACCGTCCTCTACAGTTCTACACATCGTCCTCTACAGTTCTACATACCGTCCTCTACAGTTCTACACACCGTCCTCTACAGTTCTACATACCGTCCTCTACAGTTCTACACATCGTCCTCTACAGTTCTACACATCGTCCTCTACAGTTCTACACATCGTCCTCTACAGTTCTACATACCGTCCTCTACAGTTCTACACATCGTCCTCTACAGTTCTACACACCGTCCTCTACAGTTCTACACACCGTCCTCTACAGTTCTACACATCGTCCTCTACAGTTCTACATACCGTCCTCTACAGTTCTACACATCGTCCTCTACAGTTCTACACACCGTCCTCTACAGTTCTACACACCGTCCTCTACAGTTCTACACATCGTCCTCTACAGTTCTACATACCGTCCTCTACAGTTCTACACACCGTCCTCTACAGTTCTACACACCGTCCTCTACAGTTCTACACATCGTCCTCTACAGTTCTACACATCGTCCTCTACAGTTCTACATACCGTCCTCTACAGTTCTACACACCGTCCTCTACAGTTCTACACACCGTCCTCTACAGTTCTACATACCGTCCTCTACAGTTCTACACATCGTCCTCTACAGTTCTACACATCGTCCTCTACAGTTCTACATACCGTCCTCTACAGTTCTACACATCGTCCTCTACAGTTCTACATACCGTCCTCTACAGTTCTACACATCGTCCTCTACAGTTCTACACATCGTCCTCTACAGTTCTACACATCGTCCTCTACAGTTCTACATACCGTCCTCTACAGTTCTACACATCGTCCTCTACAGTTCTACACACCGTCCTCTACAGTTCTACACACCGTCCTCTACAGTTCTACACATCGTCCTCTACAGTTCTACATACCGTCCTCTACAGTTCTACACATCGTCCTCTACAGTTCTACACACCGTCCTCTACAGTTCTACACACCGTCCTCTACAGTTCTACACATCGTCCTCTACAGTTCTACATACCGTCCTCTACAGTTCTACACACCGTCCTCTACAGTTCTACACACCGTCCTCTACAGTTCTACACATCGTCCTCTACAGTTCTACACATCGTCCTCTACAGTTCTACATACCGTCCTCTACAGTTCTACACACCGTCCTCTACAGTTCTACACACCGTCCTCTACAGTTCTACATACCGTCCTCTACAGTTCTACACATCGTCCTCTACAGTTCTACACATCGTCCTCTACAGTTCTACATACCGTCCTCTACAGTTCTACACATCGTCCTCTACAGTTCTACATACCGTCCTCTACAGTTCTACACACCGTCCTCTACAGTTCTACACACCGTCCTCTACAGTTCTACACACCGTCCTCTACAGTTCTACACACCGTCCTCTACAGTTCTACACATCCTCCTCTACAGTTCTACACATCGTCCTCTACAGTTCTACACATCGTCCTCTACAGTTCTACACATCGTCCTCTACAGTTCTACACATCGTCCTCTACAGTTCTACATAACCGTCCTCTACAGTTCTACATACCGTCCTCTACAGTTCTACACACCGTCCTCTACAGTTCTACATACCGTCCTCTACAGTTCTACATACCGTCCTCTACAGTTCTACACACCGTCCTCTACAGTTCTACATACCGTCCTCTACAGTTCTACACATCGGACCATTTTCAGTAATTTCGATGTCGTATCAGTTTTACTACGACGAGTGTTGGATATCTCGTCACACAACTCCTCTCAACACAGAGAAACGTATCTTATGGTGAGAGACAGGGGGAGAGAAAGAGAGAGAAAGAGAGTGTGTGTGTGTGTGTATAGATAGTTAGATATATAGACAGAGAGAGTGGGGTAAATATATAGATAGTGAGAGAAGAGAGAGAGAGAGGGTGAATATATAGATAGTGAGAGGATAGAGATAGAGAGAGGGATATGATGACATGATAGTAAGGATGGTGATATTGGTAGTGGTGATGATGTTGATGGTCATCGTTGTGGTGTTGATGGTGGTGGTGGTGTTGGAACGGATAGCTGTGGTATTAGTGGCGTAGGTGATACCGGGATGATTGTGATGGTGGTTATAGTGGCTGTGGTGGTAATAGTGCTAGTGGTGATAGTAGTGGCGGTAGTAGTAGTGGTGGTAGTGGAGGTAGTGGTAGTGGTAGTAGTAGTAGTAGTGGTGTCTCAAGAACATCTCCAATGATGGTCTCTGGTCTGTAGTTCTGCTGATCCAGACAATAGATTTGAGAAAGATCGCGTGTTGTAATTCTAATGAAAACGAATGAGATCTTACATTTATATCTGATGACATCTGTCGGTGGTGACAGACGACATTAGAAGGGGAGGGATGGCGGGGAGGGGTACATGATGGTGGAGAGAGAGTGATTACGGGGGTGATGATGACGACGGGGTAGGATGGTGATGATAACGGTGATGATGATGTTGATGAAGAAATAGAAAAGGGGGTGGAGTACGATTGCTGTTGTTGTTATTAGTAGTAGTAGTAGTAGTGGTGGTGGTGGTAGAAGGAGGAGGAGGAGGAGATGAAGGATGACGAACGATTCTGATGGTGCGAATATTGCGGTTATGTTACTGCTGCTTATGATGATGATGCTGGTTGCAGCTGTGATGATAGTGGTGATGGTGATGTTGGTAGTGGTGGTGGTGGTACTTGTGGTGGTGGTGGTGGTGATGGTGATGGCGGTGGTGATGGTGGTGGTGATGGTGGTGGTGGTACTTGTGGTGATGGTGGTGGTGGTGGTGGTGGTACTTGTGGTGGTGATGGTGGTGGTACTTGTGGTGGTGGTGGTGGTGGTACTTGTGGTGATGGTGGTGATGGTGGTGGTGGTACTTGTGGTGGTGGTGGTGGTGGTGGTACTTGTGGTGGTGGTGGTGGTGCTGGTGGTACTTGTGGTGGTGGTGGTGGTGGTGGTGGTACTTGTGGTGATGGTGGTGATGGTGGTGGTGGTACTTGTGGTGGTGGTGGTGGTGGTGGTACTTGTGGTGGTGGTGGTGGTGGTGGTGGTACTTGTGGTGGTGGTGATAGTTGTGGGAGTTGCCATACACACAGGCTACTGTTGCAAATAGACAATATAAATAACAATGTCTGATTCAGACACAAGGCCAGGTATTTGTTGGTAGAGCGAAGTCGTTTAAATCGACCCCAGTGCGTAACTGGTACTTTATTTTATCGATCCTGTAAGAATGAAAGGCAAAGCTAACCTTTGTAGAACTGCTGATCAAAATTATAAAATTATTTATATTTGTCTCCGAACATTCTGGTTCAGATCGCATCGATATCGATGAATTTTACCCCAAATCGAACTCTCCTTCAAGGATGAATGATCTCTGAATACATGCAATACAGTAGATCATGTAGATGTGCTCGCCCTTGTAGTAATAGGGATGTTCTCTTGTTTTTTAGCTCGTGGGTTTAATTCCCAGACCAGATGGTAAGTTATCTCCCTTGGCAATTGATTTTACTTCTCATTGTTTCAGTTCACCAGCGGCAGATGTGGCTTAATCCTGCTTAACGCCAATGAAACCGGGATTATATTTCACCAGAACAGCTTCTAGACTTGAAATAGATCTTACTTAACAGTGTGGACATAGCTATAAGAGTTCACTGGGCTGGTGGTGGTGTTAACCTTGGTGATGGATTAAGTTTAAACCTCTATATTGTTGAAGAACAACATCAACATCCTTGATCTACCTGGTCCCGGATGCCGTGATCCCAATTCATTTCTACAGCTCAAACCTTAGGAAAATGCATGAGGAAAAGATAAGTATCCCAGATAATTGTTGTTTTAAGAAAGATGGTGGTGATGATAATTTAGACACAAGGCCGGCAATTTTGGGGGAGCGGAAAGTCAATTAAATCGACTCCAGTGCGTTACTGGTACTTTATTTTATCGATCCTGTAAGGATGAAAGGTAAACGTAACCTCGGCGAAATTTGAACTCAGAACATAAAGGGCCGTAACTCTATGTCGCTAAGTATGGTATCCGATGTTCTCTCGATTATACTGCCAAACCACCACCATTAATATAACTAATACCAGAAATTTAGTGGTATTTGTTAGTTGATTAAAGCGCCCCCAGTATTTGACTGGTACTCTTTGTTATCGACACATGAAAGAGAAAAAGCAAAAACAAAGTTGATATCGGCGGGATTTGAACCTAGAATTACAAAATATGTTATTAAATATAACAAAACACCCCCTGCCCCCGTCACAGATCTCCCATCTATTATTGATTATTTCAATATTGATTGGCATCTCTGTTGATATGAGGAACTGAAGGAAATGACGATAAAGACTAGAAAGACTGAGACTTCTTCTACAAATTCTTTCCTAAATGAGAAAACAAATTGTTACCACTCCTTCACATCAAAACATATCATTTGACCATTATTATCACCAGCATCATCACTATCATCATCACTATCATCATCACTATCATCATCACTATCAGTATCACAATCACCATCATCATTATTATAGTTGCTGTTGTTGTTAAAATAATAATAATAATTATTATTATTATTGAATTTGTTGTTTCCAGTTGGTATTGTTTTAGTTGTCGATGTTGTTGTTGTTGTTGTTGTCGATGTTGTTGTTGTCGAGGCTGCTGTTGTTGTTGTTGTTGATGTTATAGTTGTCGAGGCTGCTGTTGTTGTTGTTGATGTTGTTGTTGTCGAGGCTGCTGCTGCTGATGTTGTTGTTCCATCCCCTCGTTTCAATCAGGTCAATTACATTGGATCACCAACTGCTGAGTCTTACCAATCTGTTGTTTCCTCCGTTCAAGGAATTATATGTCAATGAGGGGAAGGGGAGAGGAAGGAACACCACCACCACCTCAGAGAGAGAGGGGGTAGTTAGAGAAAGAGAGGAATGAAGACCCCCACCACCACCTCAGAGAGAGAGAGAGGGGTAGTTAGAGAAAGAGAGAATGAGAAGAAGGAACACCCCACCACCACCACAACATAGAGAGAGAGATATGGGGATGATAAGGTGGGGGGGGAGATGTTTGCTTACATGATCATCCTTAATGAAGTACACAAGTTGGGGTGCAGTTTTGTTTTCGTTAAATGTCGGCCCACTCACCATAGTTTGTTTACTAAGGGCCAAATATACGGTAAACAACCTTTCAAATAAACACCGATTCCTTCGACTCCCACACAGCCACTTGTTTGCACGGAATGTGTGTGTGTGACAGCTCACACCTATGTGTGATTTGTGGGATTTGAACTCAGAATGTAAATGGCCGTAACTCTATACTGCAAAGCATAATGTCCGGCGCTCTACCGACACTGTAAATCCACCGCCTTTATGTTTCAAGTAATAATTATTTATTTATTAGCCACACAGGGTCCACATTAAAGACAGTACAGGATGATATAGTGTGGGTTTTTATCTGAAATATTCTAACTACCTTTTGATCGCTAAACACTTATTTCAAGTGAGAAATGTTTCATTCTCTGCTTGAAATATGTTAACATTAAATTTATTATTATTATACAAGGCATTCAGACTGGCGTTTTATTGTTTGTCATTTTTTTCATTTTGCTGATTCTATTCTCTTGTTTATTTAGCATCAAATTAAATGTTTAAAAATGAGATAAAGAAGAAATACCACCTATTTGAAAACAAAAAATGTATAGAGGGGGGTGGATAGCAACAACAAAAAAACCCCACAAAAAACTGCTTTTTTTTCTAACGAAAAAGTGCTCTGATAAGATCTCTATTGACTATTGGTGAGACCAATGATGTGTTAAATTTGATATATCAAATGTAAGGCATTGTTTAATACCGACCTGTCTGATCTTTGAAAGACTCATTATAAAATAAAGATTTACAGCTTTAAGATAGTTTAGACAATATCAGAAACATTTTCAAATGTCGTTTTGTTCTATACAAATGAAATTTTTTTAATGTGTGTGATATTTAGGTTATTTATCTGTACTGAAGTTCGTCTTCAATAGTATTACATATTTATGTATTTAGCATTGTTGTTATTATTTTTATTTTACTTTTAATATATATTTTATTTCATTATATTTTATTTATTTTTATCATTATTCATTTATTTATCTTTATTTTTGTAATTTATACAAATAACCAAAAGTACGTCTGTATTCGATACGAATCGCAACATATGTTTTGCTCTCGTCACGAAATGAATAACCTGCCGAGGTTAACTTTGCCTTTCATCTTACGGGGTCGATAAAATAAAGTACCAGTAAAACACTGGTTAATTGCTGGCCTTGTGCCAAAAGTAGAAACAATTATTAGTATTATTAATGGTGTTGGAGTGACAGTAATCGGTAGAGCATCAGACACAATGCTTTGTGGCGTGGATTTGCGGCCCTTTACATTCTGAGTTCAAATCCCGCCGAGGTTAGCTTTGCCTTTCATCCTTACGAGGTCGATAAAGTAAAGTACCAGTAATGTACTGGGGTCGATTTAATCGACTTTCCCCTCTGCAAAATTGTTGACCTTGGGCCTAAATCAGAAACCACCATTACTACTACTACTACTTAAGCCCTAGTGGCTAATAAAGAAATTATTATTACTACTACTACTAGTAGTAGTAGCTGTGATAGTAGTTGTAGTAGCTGTGGTAGTAGTAGTAGTAGTAGTAGCAGTAGCTGTGGTAGTAGCAGTAGCTGTGGTAGTAGTAGTAGTAGTAGTAGTAGTAGTAGTAGCAGCCGCAGCTGTGGTAGGAGTTGTAGTAGTAGTAGCTGTGGTAGTAGTAGTAGCCGCAGCTGTGGTAGTAGTAGTAGTAGCAGCAGCAGCTGTGGTAGGAGTTGTTGTAGTAGTAGTAGAATTGAGTCTTGTTGCTCTCGAGACGTGTTTACTTGTGCTTTTGTACATAGATTGCAGATGGTCAATTTAACAAGAACATTATTTAATTTAAAAAGAACATTATTCCTACCGCTTTATCGTGATGTTTTACAAGAAGAGGTGAGATATTTGTTGTTTGTTTTGCTATAAAATGTTGGAATAAGAACAAAGAAGATATTTTGAATAATTCTTTCAATTTTTTTAGCTTAGCCATATTTCAAGATAGTTTTGTACCAGGGTACCGGTGGTTGTATTTATTACAGTAATATAAAAATAGACATATACCCCGCAGCCAAATATTCTTGATAAAATATTAGAAATATTTTTACAATTTTCACACAAGAAATACAAGAAACACTTCTAACAATACAGAAGAAGGAAAGAGAAACGAAGAAAAAATAACTTGATAAACAATGATGATTGTATTGTATGGAATATTGGATATAAAAAATATCAAATATACTACAACAATACTCGAATATTTCCAAGATTGGTGAAATAAAAGTAACGATGAACATTTCAGTGATTGCGTAGTTTCATCTTTGGAAAAGATAACAAGGTGTTGTTTGTGGACGTGTTTTGTGTGTACGTGTGGCTACACGCACACGTACACACACACACACACACACACACACACACATATATATATATATATATATATATATATATATATATATATATATATATATATATATATATATATATATAACAATATTCCAATATGCCCACCAAGTGTTTCCACAACACAGATCCTCACTTTTGCCCAAATAGACCTTTTTTTACAATGAAACACCTTCACATAACACGATATTTCTACAACAAAACAAAACCATAATTGTTTGTTTATCAATATGATCACACAAGACACAACACGACAAGGTTTAGTTACATCCTGAAAATTGCCAAAGGGAGATAAATTGAGGAGAAATCTTTACGGATTTTCCACCCCTGTCTTAGCTTCTATGCTATCCCCAGAAATCCGATTTGCTAATGTGTTTTCTCACTCTTTGTAAGGCGTCATATTTATTAGGAGCGATATTTCCTTACCATCACTATATCTGATAAAAGGCGATATAGGTATACAGTTTTAAAGGATAAATATTATTTTAAGCAAATAGTATATAAAAACGCATACACATCTCTCTCAAACTACACTCTATACTTGGGAATATATACTTAGAAAGGCAATACTGGAGAAAACTGACAGGATTCCCACCATCTGAACATTATCTTTCATAGGGTTATTTTCAGTCAGAGCTGAGAGAGAACTTGGATCTCCTTTTTTCTCTGTCATACAACTGAAAATAACTACAAAGTACGAACGGTTATTTGTCTGGTTTAAACCCGAATGAAAATATATAATTTTTGCCTGAATCTTTCATGGTTTATCCTCCCCAAATGTAAAGCAACAGAAAAATAACAAAAATATAGCCATGCTAGACTGTACAACTCTAGTAATAAACTTCTAAATATTCAACGTAGCTGGGAGAGATTTGCATAATGGGAAATTACGAGGAATCAGTTTAGGAAGTGGATACATACCTTGCAGGTGTTATGATGAGTAGAAAGTGAAATTAATATACAAATATAGTTTTGCCACAGTATTGTTAAATCATTGTATAAAAAGATAGTTGGCGAAACATAGTCTAACTGGTTGTTTAACTATCAACTAGTTTTATAGAAACCTACTAAATCAAATATTATCAAGGACATTGGGGTTTAAAATGTAGAATTTGATAATCGGAATATTGGAAAGAAGGCAATGTCGCATTGGACAATAAATCATTTTGTCTGAAATATGATAGAAGGGATGAATAAAACCCCGGAAATAACCTTGAAAGGTGTCAACCTATTCATGTATGTTAGAATATGCGGCCGATATGATGATCGATTAAATCAAAGCAGTGCGGTGCACCAGCATGGGCGCAGCCTGTTTTGAAGCGAGTAAAATAGTGGTTTCTGATTTAGGCACAATGCCAGCAATTTGAAGGGGAGGGGAAAATTGATTAAATCGACCCCAGTGCATTACTGGTACTTTATTGTATCGACCCCAGTAAGGATGAAAGGCAAAGTTAACCTCGGCAGGATTTGAACTCAGAATGTAAGAAGACAATTACTCTATGCCGCCAAGCATGTTATCCGGCGCTCCACCGATTTAATGTAAAATAATACAATTGACTATACACGTATAACTTAGGTATAAACGTACATGTAACAAAGAAATGTCAGAGTTGGTGCATTATGTATGCAACATTATCGATCTTTCACAACCCCCACATACACACCTACATACACATACACACCTACATACACATACACACACATACACACATACATATACATACACACACATACATATACACACCTACATATACATCCACACACCTACATATACATACACCTACATACACATATATACATACACACCTACATACACATACACACCCGCATATACACCTACATACATATACATAGACATACAGACACAGACACACATACATACACACTTACATATACACCTACACATACACACACACATACACACACACACACACTATGATGATAATTGCTACAACACTCACACACATATAAACACATTAACAACAACAAACTACATATGTACACATATAGTATAATCTCTCTCTCTTCTTTTTTTGCTACTCGTTGTTACTCTAGTTCTTTCTTTCTTTCTCTCTCTCCCCCTCTCTTTCTCTCTCTCTCTCTCCCTCTCTTTCTCTCTTTCTCTCTCTCCCTCTTTTTCTCTCTCTCTTTCTCTCCCCCTCTTTCTCTCTCTCTCTTTCTCTCTCCCTCTTTCTCTCTCTCCCCCTCTCTTTCTCTCTCTCCCCCTCCCTTTCTCTCTCTCTCCCCCTCTCTTTCTCTCTCCCCCCTCTCTTTCTCTCTCTCTCCCCCTCTCTTTCTCTCTCTCTCTCCCCCTCTCTTTCTCTCTCTCTCCCCCTCTCTTTCTCTCTCTCTCCCTCTCTTTCTCTCTCTCTCCCCCTCTCTTTCTCTCTCTCCCCCTCTCTTTCTCTCTCTCTCCCCCTCTCTTTCTCTCTCTCTCCCTCTCTTTCTCTCGCTTTACAACGTTTCACTTTTTCCTTATTTCCCCTCTTTCTCTTGCTTTATTTCTTTCTTACTCTCTCTCCGTCCCCCCCTCCGTCTCCCTCTCTTTAACTCTCTCTCTCTCCCTCAACAATATGTAAGATACATATCATTTTGACAGTCACGTAGCAGATGCTGTTGAGAGCTCACATGGATAATCGGGGAGGAGTTGTACTTTATACATATTTATAAAGGTGGCCGGCTGTCTTAGTGAATATAGAATGGTGACTGGTCGGATGGGTGGCTGGCTGGTTGGATGGCTGGTCGAATGGCTGGCTGGCTGGGTTTGGATGGTGGATGGCTGGATTTATATGGTGGCTGGCTGGGTGGGTAGTAGATGGTGGCTGGCTGCCTGGGTGGGTATAAGATGGTGGATGGATGGCTGGTTATGTGGTGGATGGCTCGCTGGGTTAAAGATGGTGGCTGGCTGGGTGTAAGATGGTGGATGACTGGCTGGCTGGGTATATATGGTGGCTGGCTGGCTGGCTGGGAAGTAGATGGTGGCTGGCTGGCTGGCTGGGAAGTAGATGGTGGCTGGCTGGCTGGCTGGGAAGTAGATGGTGGCTGGCTGGCTGGGTATATATGGTGGCTGGCTGGCTGGCTGGGAAGTAGATGGTGGCTGGCTGGCTGGGTATATATGGTGGCTGGCTGGCTGGGTATAAGAAGGTGGCTGGCTACGTATAAGATGGTGGATGACTGTCTGGCTGGGTAGTAGATGGTGGCTGGCTGGCTTGCTGGCTGGGTCTATATGGTGGCTGGCTGGGTAGGAGATGGTGGCTGGCTGGCTGGGTGTAAGATGGTGGCTGGCTGGCTTGCCTGCTTTACGACATATAGTTACGTCTCTCTATATTCTGAGTTCAAATACCGCTGAAGTTAGCTATCGATAAAATAAAGTCCCACTAACGCTTTGGGGTCGATTTAATAGACTTTCCCCTCCCCCCAAATTGTAGGTTTTCTGCCAAAATCAGAAACCATTATTATTATTATTATGTCGGCCCTTGTGGCTAATAAATGAAATCATTATTATTATCATGCGGGCGGTGGATTGGCAGTATCGGTAGAGGGTCGGACGCCATGCTTTGACGCATAGAGTTACGGCCCTTATCATTCTGAGTTCAAATCCCGCCGAGGTTAACTTTGCCTTTCATCCTTACGGGGTCGATAAAATAAAGTACCAGTAATGTACTGGGCAATTGCTGGCCTTGTGCCAAAAGTAGAAACAATTATTATTATCATGAATGTTGTAACGACAAAAGAAATCATTATTATTATTATTACATTCTTTGAAAAAGGAAGATAAAGATTATATAAGAGAAGTGTGACTGGTTTGTTGACAATGTAGAGTTCTTTAAAGTCTTTGGAGAAGTTATTTACGAAACAAAGTAAAATATTTTCCATAGAGAGATTTATATGTAAATTTTCTTAACCTGATTGAAGACAGAAAAAACAACCGGCCATAAATAGATTGGAAATAATATACAACATTTCAAACATCATAAAAGATATTAGAAAAATATATATAACTGTGTTTAATGTAACGTTTATTAAATATAAAATTATATTGAAATTTTATGAGGCGTAAAACTATAGTTAACAATAGAGTGTAATGGCGTTCCTTGTTGTTTGATAACTACTCAGACCTCGTCTCCCGGCTAAACCATGAAGTCATTGTAGCGGATTATGATACACCTTGTTGATAGAAGATACAATGTTACTTAATAATTATTGTTTATTATTATATCAACTATTAATAATAATAGTTTCTATTTTTGGCACAAGGCCAGCAATTATCTCAGTGCATTACTGGTACTTTATTTTATCGAATCCTTAAGGATGAAAGGCAAAGTTAACCTCGACCAAGGACATAGAACCATTGAACCAATCTGTGTGTGCCCGATCCAATGTAACACATACATACATATATATATATATATATACACATACACATATATATATACATATATGTATATAGCGGAATACATATGTGTTATATAATGTAAAACATTAGATGATTACATTTATACATACGTGTACGTATATGTATATACAGGAATACATATAAATCTGTTATATATATATATATACATATATACACACGTACATATGTGTGTGTATGTGAAAAAGTGATAACTTTACATCAGATCAATTAATTCTTAGAGAGTATATCTGAAATAGGCCATTATGAATTTTTTTCTCTCTCCCTACGTACATATATATATACCTACATACATACACACACACATATATATATATATTGAGTACTGTACCAATATACATACTTATATCTATACCCCAACAATTACCAAAGTCTTCACATAATTAATTATAACAAAAACGAAGTTTATCTAATCCCCACATTTTCAGGCTAACATTTCTTTATTTACGACACACTCTACACGTGTTAACATGATTTGAGGATCTGAAGAAGAATAACATTGGAAATCTTACTCACACATCTATAGACTCCCTAAAAAACTGAAATGAATGTGGAATTGTATTAATGTATTTTATATATATATATATATATATATATATATATATATATATATATATATATATATATATATATATACTCATATATATATGTATATGAATATCTATATATATATATATATATGTATATATGTGTGTGTGTGTATATGTATGTACATGAATATATATATACGCTCATATATATGTGTATATATATATATATGAATATATTTAAATATATATATAATATATATGTATGTATGTATGTATATATATATATATATGTGTATGTATATGTGTGTGTGTGCCTGTGTGTGTGAGAGAGAGAGATCGTGCTTGTGTTCTAAGCTGATCCACACACAAACCTGAGATTCTATTACTTTTCTATACCCACCCCCCTCCTCTCTTCCAATCCATCCATTCCGATACCTGCGTCGAACAATGGTAAGGTCTTAATCATATAATTAGTTACACAGATTAATACAAACAACTATACCAAATACACAATCACATATAGAGTGGGGGCAGTCTCATAAAAACATTCCTTCGTACTTATATACATACGTTCGTAGACTCATATATATATATATAATGATTTAATAGAATATTATGAAAAACATATATCAAATCTACACACATTCCTTCATATAATCAGAAACTTTCTTATGAATGATTTCATATTTATATAAACACATCTCTCTCTCTCTCTCTCTCTCTCTCTCTCTCTCTCTCTCTCTCTCTCTCTCCCTCTCTCTCTCTCTCTCTCTCTCTCTCTCTCTCTCTCTCTCTCTCTCTCTCTCTCTCTCTCTCTCTCCATATATATGAGTAAATATCGGGGCCCGACAGCTGAATTCCTGCCGTTTCGACAGATACTTCCAGACGTCGGGTCCTGATTCTGACAAATACCGTCACACTCTATCACATGTATTGAGTATTCTGTTGAATATGGGGATCCGAATAAGGTGAAACATTTGTTCTCGCTATGGTGAACTAACTGTTGTGTAACCACTTCTATATAACTCGTCCCATCGACTCATTGCTCTACTACTACGGATATAACCCTCCAGTGCTCTACTATTATATATATATATATATATATATATATATATGAATGTATGCATAGTATATTTGGCAATATACCGTATGTCTAATTAAAAACATTTAGAAGACCATACGCTATCAGTTTTAAAGTAGTGACTATGTCACTTACTTCTTTTCGACGAGAGAAGGGAGAGAAGCTGACAGTCTGTTTCACGCTGGTTGGCGTTCATCAGAGCCACGTACATATATATATATATATATATATATATATATATATATATATATATATATATATATATAATGGAGTAAAATGAGAGGAGGCTGGACAAGTTGAGTTCCTTCAATTATTCAGAATCAGAATGAAACCAATAAAGGAGAAACTGATCAATAGAGAGAACTCTCGTTTAGAAAGTCTATCATTATATACAGTCTTTTAGTGAAGGTGACACGTTGTTGAATGTGTAAAATAAAGATGGTAGAGAGAAGGGTGATGTTGAAATGAAGACGTCTGTATACAGATGAGGGGATAGTATCTTGTTTAAATGATGCATAGAAAGGATTTCTTCTAAAATTATTCACTCTTTACTTCTAAAATTCCTATGGGTCTAATTGTGCATGGAAATATATGCAAGTATATATTAGGCATAAATGCTTGTTGTACCGCTTAATAACCCCCCCCCCCCTCCACACACACACACGTATATATATGTGTGTGTGTGTGTGTGTACATACTGTGTATATATGCGCAGAGATGGAGAGGTATTTGTGTATGTATGGATGGACGTTTATGTATGTATTTATATATTTATGTGTGTACCTATTGTAAGTACGTCCACATATACATATGTTTCTTTTAAATTACCAATAAAAACACTAAATTACTCTTCTTAGTGAGACACACCTAAAATACGAAGATTTTATGAAAATACGAGTCACAATGAAGCTTTCGTTGTAATTGTATAGTTGTATATTATGTTGTTTGTTCTGTAGAGAAAACGATAAATATTTATTTCATGGAATACAACAATACTTATGTCAAACGATAGGTACCTCTCATTCTGGGTGAAATCTTTCTATTGTTAATGAAGCAGAAAAGAAACTAGTTTTAACGAAGATATAATTGTTTCTACGTTTGGCACAAGGCCAGCAATTAACCAGAGCATTACTGGTATTTTATTTTATCGACCCCGTAAGGATGAAAGGCAAAGTTAACCTCGGCGGGATTTGAACTCAGACCATAAAGGGCCGTAACTCTTTGCTGCAAAGCATGGCGTCCGACCCTCTACCGATACTGCCAATAATGTTTCTACTTTGGGCACAAGGCCAGCAATTACCCAGTGCATTACTGGTACTTTATTTCTTCAGAAGAAGAAGAAGAAGAAATACATTATCGAATGATTTTCTATATTCATGAGGGCAGGAAGTTTTCATTCGGAGATCTGTCTGCTATTTCTAGGAATGTGTGTTTCAATGATATTTCAAGAACTGTACTCAAAGCCTAGATTATCCTTAATCCAGCCGAATTAAGGGGGTATTTCTAGCCACCAACAAACCATCTTGTTTTCTGACCTACACAATATAGGTGTAAGTTATCCAATGTTTTGTAAGGGCACTTGGTGGTTTTAGGGAGATTTGATTATTTTAAATTTCAAGAACGCCATCGTCAAGGCTCTTCATTGATTCGTTATTTTCGATAATATTGTTGTTGTTATTGTTGGTAATTCAGGCAGCATTGTTAATGGTGTTATCGATACATAACTGATTGATTTGTAATGTAGTTATTGTTTATATTTACAGTCATTGCGGACACATGTTTGTTTGTCTGCATTGCTTTATAGTAAATTGTTTTGGTAACTGTATTGGTGATATGGTTGCAGTTGTTGTTGTTGTGGTGGTGATTGTCGTTGCTGTTACTTTTGTTGTTGTTGATGCAGTTGTCGTTGTTACATTTGTTGTTGCTGTTGTTATTGCTGTTGTTGTTGTTACTGCTACTGTTGTTATTGTTGTTACTGCTAGTGTTGTTGTTGTTGTTGTTGTTGTTGTTACTGCTACTGTTGTTGTTATTGCTGTTGTTGTTGTTACTGCTACTGTTGTTGTTGTTGTTACTGCTACTGATGTTGTTGTTGTTGTTACTGCTAGTGTTGTTGTTGTTGTTGTTACTGCTACTGTTGTTGTTGTTGTTGTTACTGCTACTGTTGATGTTGTTGTTGTTGTTGTTGTGGCAAATATTTGTGGTGGTTGCTGATATCGTTATTTGTATTTGTTAATGTAATTAATTGGATAAAATATGGAACACTATACTGATTACCATCACAATTGTTGATGGTGGTGGTGGTGGTGGTGGTGATGGTGGTGGTGGTGGTGGTGATGGTAACGATGGGGACAATGATGATGGTGATGGTGATGGTGGTGATGGTGGTGGTAACGATGGGGACAATGATGATGATGTAGTATTGATGGTGGTGTTGGTATTGATGGTGATGGTGCAGGGGTGGTGGTGGAGGTGGGGGTATTGATGGGGGTGGGGGTGATGGCGTTGGTTAGTGGGGGGTGGGTGGTGATATTGATGGGGGGTTAGTGCAGGGGGGGGTGCAGGGGGTAGTGGTGGTGGGGCTGTTAAGAACACTGACGATAACTAAACATGACATTTAAACCGATATTATCATTTAAATTTTATGGCAGCCTTTTGTTGAAAAACAAACTTACAGTGAAACAAATAGAAACAAAGAATATACATGCTCCTATATGTATGTTTACTTTATATATGTATATCTATATTATGTACATATATATATATTTGACATATATATTTACATAAATATTATAAACGAACAGTAAATATATATAACAAACAATTATACATATATAATATGCAATGTGTTTTATATTTTAAATGTGCATATCCACAGATACACATGCACGTGACCTCGATATATATATATATATATATATATATATATATATAGTGAAAATAATTGAAGTCAGTGATTCTTTCCTGAGACATTCTAACCACATATCCGTAGTATCGGAACTGTAATCTCCCAATTCGGAGAAGTTGTGGCTCCGCCTGTAGCGACTCTCAGATCTCCCAGTTACATTCTATCGAGTAACCTTATTCCAATCATTAGATCGAACATTTTGGTAACAATCAGCAATGATTTGAAACTACGACTTTAGTTACATTTCTTTAATATTCGTTATCAAATCCACTTTATAGTTTTAATGTTAAAACCCTTTATTTTTTCACTGTTCCATTGTCGATACCTTAAAGCACCGTAAAATTATTGCCGTTCAATTACTTCACGCTAACCCTTCCCTAAATATTTCAGACTTTATATCAATATTAGTAAACTACCATTACCGTTAATTTCAAATAATACGTCATCATATTTTTGTTTAATACTGTTTTATTCTTCCATAAAAAACAAAGGTACGACTACACATAAAGGAATTACAATATAACACGATGGAAAATAAAATAATCTATAAAGATTTTTTTTTATAGTGAACTAATTTCCATTGCAACCCATTAAATCCCATAAAAATATAGTGGAACATTGGTGGAGTTCCGTCATCAGTCTCGCGGGAAGATATTTTAATATAACATATAAAAATATTGCCCCGTTGGGAATAGGAACATTTAACTTTGTTTTAGTCGTGTATATCATGTCAAACAAACAATACTCGCGGGTATATATATATATATATATATATATATATATATATATATATATATATATATATCGAAGGGGATAGATAAATACATATCTATATACGTAAATATATTCACACACACACACACACACACACACACACACACACACACACACACACACACACACACACACACACACACACACACACATATTTGTGTAAGCGTTTATACATATCCGCAAGTCATGATATATATCTAGGAGACGATTTTAATCACCAATAGTAACGATAAATTCTATTAAAAAATCGAAATTTCTATTAAAACAATCTAGAAGCCAAATATAATGAACAACTTTCTACACGATTAGCAGATCGACAATATATACATGTATATATACATGTATATATATACATGTATATATATGTATATATATACATGTATATATATATATATATATGTATATATACATGTATATATATATATATATATATGTATATATATATATGTATATATATATATATGTATATATATATATATATGTATATGTATATATATATATATATATATATATATATATATATATATATATATATATATATATACACTTATATGTGCCGTGTACGTTTGACAGCTTATCATCGAATTCATACACGCAACAGACCGACAGATTCATAGATAGATAAGGAAAGAGAAATATAGATGCATAGATAGGAATTAATACATATCTTAGTATATATATATATATATATATATATATATATATATATATATATATATATATATATATATAGCGGGAGTGAGAGATAGTGGGGTAAATAGGGTAATGCAATCATTTTGTGTGTACTGCAAGTCCTTTTTGTTTTGCATACATAGCGTAGCGAGATACCTCAATAAATGGCTTGGAAACGTTGAACAAAAATCGTCGATTATAACAACCCAAGGTTGGATTGAACTAATGAACTCCAATTGTAATCATTAAATTTATTTCAAATCCAATTTCAATGTTAAATTTGGTGGTAAGAAGCAAGTTACCCGATAGCTCAGTAGGTAGAGCGGAGGACTGTAGTTTGTTATAGGTAGTTGTTATCCTTAGGTCGAAGGTTCGAATCCGTCTAGCTAGATTATTAAAAATAGATTATTATAAATAGATAAATAGATAATTATAAATGTAGGGAGAGTAGAGAGTAGAGTATTACCCTCCCCCCCCCCCCCCGATTTTTAATATTATGAATACTTAAAACTATGATTTGATTCCATTTGACCATGAAAAGTATTTCGATGCTCTATCAACAACATGGCAATAAAAATAACGTACCATGGTATTTTCCCTGTTAAAATAATGTAATACTTCATATATTCCTTTCATGAGTGTCTGCAGAATGTTTCACTCGGTTTATTAATCGGAACAATCTCCCATCTTTATTGATATATCACATTCAAGAATATACTAGTTTAATATATTCTACATCTACCACCAGACACTTCAATACATCTTTGTCTGGTCTTCTCACGGTTCTGAAAACTGTACTATACAGCAGCAACAAGGAGTATATATAGATATGTATATATATATTCATATGTATGGATATATATATAATCATATACGTATATGCATACCTTCACACAAACAGAGAGAGAGAACCGGGTAGGTATTTTGAAAAGCTGATGGGAAGCAATGAAAGCAGACAACAGTGTAGAAGATTTCGGCTGTATTCTAGTCGAGAAATAGCAACTATAGAGAAAGTGATATTTATGAGAGACTGGTGGACATTGTGTAATATAGTAGCCTTGGGGAGATGTTTTGAGAAGGCGTCCTAGGTCTGTAAATTGAAAAGATTAATTAATGTCGAGTAATAGCAATATGTGCAAATGGAGCTACAATTGAATATATATATATATATATATATATATATAGGAACCAGTAAGACCCCGACAGCTGAGCTCAAGCCGTTTCGACGGCTTGAGCTCAGCTGTCGGGGTCTTACTGGTTCCTATTACCCACTCTACTACCTCAAATATTGAGTACTTTGGTGCGTTATGGTCCACCTGGTTCCTTACCACATTTCCTTCGTTATATATATATATATATATATATATATATATATATATATATTTGTAGAGTGTAAACCAAAGTTTAATATAGAAATGACTTCTACAGGACTAGAACTGTTTCATTTCACAATAAATCCTCGGATATTGATGATTTCTTTTGAATATATATGTGTGTGTGTTAGTTATATATATGTGTGTGTGTGTGTGTTAGTTATATGTGTGTGTGTGTGTGTTAGTTATATGTGTGACAGTGATATAGGCGGTGTGCCGCTTGAAGCACTCGATGCTGTTTCGAGGTCTCGTACTGGTTCGTATTCCAAAGTTAAGGCGGCAGAAGTGTCCAGAGTTATTTCATCTCCTAAAAACATTGAAGCAATGTTTGTAGCCCTTAAATAATGATTTCTGATTTGGGCACAAGGCCAAAGAGTTTTTTAGGCGAGGTGGGGCTAAAAGTCGATTAAATTGACCCCAGTGTGTTACTGGTTCTTTGTTATCGAACCCCGTAAGGATGAAAGTCAAAGTCAACCTCGGAAGGATTTTAACTCAGAACATAAAGAGCCGTAACTCCATGCTGCAAAGCATGTTGTCTGACGCTCTACCGATCACTGCCTATCCACTACCCTCGTGTCATCCTCAAATAATAATTGTTTCTACATTTGGCACAAGACCAGCAATTATCCCAGTACATTACTGGTACTTTATTTTATCGATCCCGTAAGGATGAAAGGCAAAGTTAACCTCGGCGGGATTTGAACTCAGAATGGCAAGGGCCATAACTCTATGCTGCAAAGCATGGTGTCCTATCCTCTACCGATACTGCCAATCCACTGCCCCTTGCCAATCCAATACCTTACTATTTTAGAAAACAAAGATGCAGTTTAAACAGATATAGATTTACCAAAAGACAGGAAACTGAGATCTGAAAGTCGTTTCATCATATTTCTATTGTGGTGGGATTTGACCCGGGGCTTAACATTAACAACTTCAATATATATAACCGAGCTGACACTATCTGTGTGGGGAGGAATAAACAGATATACATTTAAAACGAAATAACATCAATATATGTGACAAGACATTGCTTTTATGACCGATAATAAATCGTAACACTAAATATGTGTATGTATTAATTAGATAGTACTTAAGAATAAATATGCATAAATGCATATTTAACTACAGTCATATGAGATAGGCGTCATTTGAATGCAAATGATATTATGTCCATATAAATCTATCTATCTATATATCAACCTACCTATCTATCTAACATATACCTATCTATCTACCAACCTACCTATTTATGTATCTATCTTTATTTCTCTCTCTTTACACACACACACACACACACACACACACACACACACACACACACACACACACACACACACCTGTGTATGAGAGTGTTTGTATGTAAATATATAATTCTCCTTATGATTTCTAACACCACTTTGCAACTAATGAAATTAGATTTGCATAATTATTCTCTATGTAGCACCATACATCGATAGAACTGCACATACGCATACACACACAGATGTGTGTATATATATATGTGTGTGTATGTGTGTATGTGTGTGTGTGTGTGTGTGCCCCCATGTGTATGGGTGTAATATATATATATATATATATATATATATATATATATATATATATTTGGAGAGATACCCAAGACGTTTACATTTGTCAAAATGCGTAAAATTACATTTTATAGTGTTGTCTAAGAACGTATATTTTGTATAATCGTATATTTAAATACATATTTGAAAATATTGAACACACACTGTCTTATGAATAACAATAATAAGCGGCTATCCAGGGAAAGATCTATTTTTGTAAATCGAAATAACTGATTTAGTTAAGTCATAATATTTAGAGTCTAGATGTTGCATCTCTCAGTCAACAGAGAAATAGGTAATCGTCTGGGTTCTTTAGAGATCACAATGTTAGGTCAGGCTTTTACCTACTACTGGTAACATGTAACCCAGTATAACCTGTTTAATGGTTGAATGGTCGCTGACTAAACCAGCTCCCCCAACAGACCCTGGTCAGATCAGGTCAGGCTTTTACCTGCTACTGGTAACATGTAACCCTGTATAACCTGTTTCATGGATGAATGGTCGGTGACTAAACTGGCTCCTGCAACAGACCCTGGTCGGGTGATGGGTAAGTGGAACCCCTGCAGCACGAAACAAAACAAGAGCTGTTAAAAGGACAGCTGAACTCCTCAGAATCATTGGCCATCTACCGCAACTCTGGGTTAAGTAGCCTCACCAACCCACAATTGGTGCGAGAGCACATCATTCTTTATATCAACATTATTGAGGACATGTGACCGTTTACCAACTCTGGTATAGCAAGCTTATCTTCAAAGCATTTCAACCATGACCATTGCGTTCCAATTTGAAACAATTTCTGCAGGACTACATTATTTAATATATTCTTTCGTTTTTTTTTTTCTCTTTCATTTTTCTGAGATTTTCAGATGAAGTTTGAATGGAATTTGGCTGTTATTTCTAACAAATCAAAAAGACACATAGGAAACTCTAGAGTTGGCTCTAGTTACGTGATGGCATGTTATATAGAATTGATTTATTCCATTATATTGGCAAAGATTTTGGCCAAACTAATGAGTGATATAAATAGGGAGATGTTCCGTAATAATCTGTTAGCTTTCTGAAAAACTTTATTTCATTTGCGTAATTCCTCTGAAAAAGAAATGTAAGCAACTAACGTTTTCTAGACTGCACAGTGTATGTTCCAAATTGCATCTCTTCCCGTTTAATGCCTTGCAACACACGTGACCAGGCATGCGTAACGACGTAGTTAGAAGAAACCAGCGTCATTAGAGGATAGTATTCATGCACGAGGAAACTATGTTTTATTTATTTAGATACATATTTCTTTTTGTTTTTACTTTTCTTTTTTTCTTTTTTTTTATTTTCGTTTTTTTTTTTTTTTTCTTTTTTAGCCGACCAAAAGACATAAATATGGGGATATACTTCTAGTCCACTATATTAAGATCTCTATAAATACCGCTGCAGACACGGTCAAGAGAGTATAATAAACATCCATGGCATTCACTCAACGATTATTTATGATATATTGACCTACTGCATTCTTTTCTCTCGCTCTCATATTAATTCTTCAGAGAATGAAATGCAAGCCTTGAATATTGACTGTATGAGAATAGCATCATTACCTCCATTTGTAGAGTTTTAGTAGAGTCTAGCCACTACCAACACATGACCACACCACTACTACACTCCTCTCTCATCCCTTGCTGCAATAGTAAATACTAGAAATTATGTCCATGGCAGGCAGTGTATATATATATATGTATGTATATGCATGTATGCTGTATGTATGTATGCGAATGGTTTTGATGGAGAATTCGTTGGCGATGGATGTAGGCTTTGCAGAGCAGCAATTTAGTGTGAGCGGTGAAGGAGAAAACGGTGCTTAATGAAATGAGTACGCTTCAGCAAACTTGACCACTTGGTTGTTACCGATCAAAAACTGGACTCAGACGAAAGTCGGTGGGTAAAGGAGAATGGCTACAAACAATGATTCTAATTATGATAACGAAAATCACATTCCGACAAGTCTGTTATTTTACTGATGGCCAATCAAAATGTACACAGCTGACATGACAGTTTTGACTTGTGTTCTGTTATCCTTCTGAATGTGTTTGATATATGTATATGTTTGTATGTATGTAAGTATTTATGTAGGTATATATATATATGTATACATATATGTGTGTGCGCGCGCTGTCTGCGTTTGTGTATATGTGTAGGTATATACGTAAGTATATATGAGTGTGTGTGTGTGCATTTCTCTGTATAAATGTAGACAGGGAAGTAGATATATATATGCATGGCTACACATAGACAACCACAAAGATATACAAACTCTCTTTCTTTCTCTCTCCTTCTACAGCACGCACACACACACACTCACACACACGTGTAAGTGTGTGTGAATGTTTCTCTGTATATATATATATATATATATATATATATATATATATATATATGGAAAGTTATATTTAAATTGTTGGGTTACAACTAGTAAATATTTATAACTGATATAAAAGCACTCGACAAGTATTTGGAGTATATTTACAATATTAAATAAATGGAAACTATATTTATAAAACCATATTTATTTCATTATATATATTTCAGGGATATCATATTAACAATTCATCCTCTGAGACATGTGACCTCTGCGCAGAGGAGATATTCTTTATACTAAAATCTAAAAATTCCCTTAATCTACGGACAAATTTATTCAGTTGCTGCAAACATAGATTAAACTCAACGTTTAAATATAAATTTAAATTTAAAATGTAGTATATTTAGTTTGATTTATAATTATATGGGAAACTAGCCGATAAATCTCTGATTTCTTCTTTTTATTTTTATTTTTATTTTTATTTAAACATTCTTCATGAAAATTAAGCTACCCTAAAAGTTGATGCTCCAAATATTTCGAATAAACGTTACACTAGATAAACTTCTATATTAAATATAAGAACACATGTAGACCAAATGGGCATCCTAAACTTTTTGAAATGATCTTTGCTAGATGCGATTTGATAGATAATTTTTGGCTTTATCTGTTTTTCGACTCTGATGCTTATAATGAACTTGGCAATATATTGTCAATTAATTTTGAAGGGTTGATCTTTGTGGTTTATTTTTATTTTTATTATTGTAGTATTTTCTAATATTTTTATTTTTAATATTTTTAATATGTAATATTCTTTCGTAATATTTTTTAGTTTTCTATTTTATTATTATTATTGTTATTTTTTAGTTTTGTTTCTGATATATATTTTTATTAGTATATTGAAATCTGCTCTCTATTTCTGCTTGATAGATAATCTTGTAGAGTAAAGACAGGAATAGTAGTAATATTGACTCTATATATATTTGTGTGTATATATATACACATATATGTATACTTAAATTTTTATACCACAATGAGAATGTTTTCCGTGAACTTAGGGTTTGCAGAGTTGATCATGTAAATTCACATAGATGTTTGTAGTTATCACATATGAATTTTTTAAAAAAACTAAACATGAGATCATTACTTTTCACACATTATGGGTACATGTCTCATTCAAGAATACTGATATTTACAATATAGTGGCTGGTTTTTATACATACATTAAAACATAGGATTTTTACGCCTCGCCTATGTCTGGTTATTTTTAAATTTTTCTCTCTATATAACAGCTGGTTTCTCTCCATATATCTCCCTTACATTAATACTAGAGCTAAATAAATAAATAAATAAATAAATGTATCATTGATACGTTTACTCAACGGACGTCCCACTACCTAGTTATCTATATATATATATATATCTCTATTTCCTCTCTCTCTATATATATATATATATATCTCTGTTTCTTTACATGAAGTTCTTCTCTTTATCTATCTTTCCATCTCTCTATTTTGTTCCATGCATTTCTTCTTTTTCTTCTTTTTCTTCGTTTTCTGTCTTTCTTTCCTTTTTTCTCTCTTTCTTTCTCTCTGTGTACAATTTTTTCACTGCCAATTCAACTTTTTCAAATACAAGTCGATGTTGTTACGGTATGTCAAATCTATTTATCTATAAAACTGTTTATATTGTATTTTGTCTGAGGAAGGCATAGCATATTGTTAATATGATATCCCTGAAATATATATAATGAAATAAATATGGTTTTATAAATATAGTTTCCATTTATTTAATATTGTATATATATATATATATATGTGTGTGTGTGTATGTGTGTGTGTGTGTGTGTGTTTCTACTTTTGGCACAAGGTTGCAATTACCCAGTACATTACTGGTACTTTATTTTATCGAACCAGTAAGGATGAAAGGCAAAATTAACCTCAGCGGGATTTGAACTCAGACCGTAAAGGGACAAAGCATGGCGTCCGACCCTCTACCAATACTGCCAATCCACCGCCAATATAGATATATTTGTGTATGTGTTAGTGTGTATGTAAAGGTATGTGTGTATACCTTTAGTATTATAATTGCAGTTGTTGCTGTTTTTGTGTCGAGTTTATGATTAAAATGTAAACCGCTTCGTTAAATAAGATATAAGATAGGAGAGGAGGGACAAGCCAATAAAATAAATTAATATAAAAGCCAAGAACTTTCCAGAAAAGACGATTAATCCAGGAATATAAATCTA
>OZ024749.1:56593209-56595709 GCA_964016885.1 Eledone cirrhosa | reverse complement strand
CACACACACACACACACACACACACACACACACACACACACACACACACACACACACCTACAGTCTCTCCAAACAATATTTGCACTTTTGTGAGCTCATTTCTCTAACCTTAACGAGTATCACTGTTGTTTGTTTTGATTCAGAGTCCTTCGGGTTACATTAAAATAACAAGGGGGCTACCTGCTAAAAGTGGTAGCTAAATCTCCGCCAGAACAACATGTATCCTTGTGATCTTTACCTTAAAAGGTAAAGATCACATGACTATACAATGGCAGAGTATATGAGGTTGTAGTTATTACTAGTGTGCCTTCCATTAGACTTATTTCTGACCAAATGATAAACATCTTCGGCATCACAAGTCTTCACTAGAAACAAAATCAATGACAATGAGACAAACAGACCTGAAGCTTGCTATAAATGACAGCCAAATGTCTTTAAAATAACAACTATCTTTTGAAATATGTTAACGAAGCACACATTAGATGATGATGTATAGCCAGATATATAACCAGATGTATAGCCAGATGTATAGCCAGATGTATAGCCAGATGTATAACTAGATATATAGCTTGATATACAGCCAGATGTATAGCTAGATATATAACTAGATATATAGCTAGATATACAGCCAGATGTATAGCTAGATATATAACTAGATATATAGCTAGATATACAGCCAGATGTATAACTAGATACCACACAATGATGTTGACCATAGATCTTCACGATCACCGCTGAGCTACAGCTAAATAACAACAACAACAATAACAAAATTAAAATAATCCTAGCTACAAACATTTTTTTTTCCGTGATGCTTGTTTGATTAAAGTAGAAAAAGAAATTGACTTTTTGCATTTCGCTAGTATAAATTTATCACTGCAAATCTATTTTAATATCTGTTGTCAAATTTGCTTAAATATGCTTCAAATAATATTCTTTTAAAAAAAAGCAAATATATATTTAAATAAATTCAATCTTGTCAGAAAAACAAAATAATGCGATGGTCATGGCACTGCAAAAATGTGATCATACATCACCATGAAGGGGTTGGCCTGGGGGTTTAAAAAAACCTAACAGCAACACCGACAACGTCAGATATACTAAAGTGGTTGGTTTTCAAAGCATGATATATTAGACAATAAATTAATATAAATCTATAGAAACAACACAAGATTTATATATATTTCGATTTTACCTATTTCTCCACAGACTAAACAAAAAACTGAATGAGGTTATATGGGTTCCTATTATAGGTCGAAACAATCTAAATTTAGTAGCTGCTACCAAAGTTAACGAATTGTCAGAGTCGTTAGAATGGCGGATAGAATGCTTTTTGGTATTCGTTCCAACCCTCTACTCTCTGAGTTCAAATCCCGCCAAGGTCAACTTTGCCTTTCATCCTTTCGAGGTCGATAAAAAAAGTACCAGTTTAGTACTGGGGTCGATTCTTCCTCTCTTTGGAAGAAATCTGCAGAGGGGTGGTATGCTTAAAATGTCCAAGAAACGCCGTATATCAATATGGTGACCTTACGATTCTATCAGGAGTTACGGAACCATAGATACCAAACAATGAGAAAATATAGAATCCGGAAGCTGTCACATTCTATTAGTAGATACAATCAACCTAATTTTATGTAAGACACCAACAGAACTGAGGTATTTGTGTCAGTAGCAATAAATGAGTTGCTCAACGTTGTGTGGGCCATGTGAGGTAAGGTGTGTGGGCCCTGTGAGATGTGGGGTAAGGTGTGTGGGGTGTGAGGTAAGGTGTGGGGGTCATGTGGAGTAAAGGAAAAACGTGGAATTCAGTATCTCTACAACATATTATATAGTAGTTGAAATTTGGCCGACTCACAAGTTATACAACATAAAACTGCCAATGGAATCTCTCCACTCATCTGTTTGTCTACTCACTTCACATAACCAGATTTATATCTACCGACAATGCAGTTCAGACTTCCTGCTATGCCACCCTCGAATACAGCAATATACACACACACATGCATATATGTGTGTGTGTGTATATATATATATATATATATATATACACACACACACATGCATATATGTGTGTGTGTGTATATATATATATATATATATATACACACACACACATGCATATATGTGTGTGTGTGTATATATATATATATATATATATAAATTAATAAAAACAATGAATAAAAACAAAGAAACAGTTCCTTATATTAAAAAATTCATCATTTTACGATCGTTTCTAGGATATATATGTGTGTGTTGGTATGTATATTATATAGATCTATGTAAAAAAATTATAAACTATCAGATATACATACCAACACACACATATATATCCTAGAAACGATCGTAAAATGATGAATTTTTTAATATAAGGAACTGTTTCTTTGTTTTTATTCATTGTTTTTATTAATTTATCTTGACTCTGTTTTCCTGTGATTTTCATCGAAAAAATTTTTGAATACATCTTTTCTTTTCATGATATTTGGATTACATCGAGTTCTTC
>OZ024749.1:56575709-56590709 GCA_964016885.1 Eledone cirrhosa | reverse complement strand
TTTCGTCAATACTTTTTTTCATTTAAAGGGTTTTAAACCCTACTTATCAGACTAATTTCTTTAGTTAAAATACGGCGAAAGCTTCTATTTCTACTAAATTTCAAACTTTGCTTGCTTTGACATATATATATATAAACTCATCATAACACAGGAAACGTTGTCATATCAAAATACAATGTGTATTAGATGTGGAAAAATAATATTGTTTAACTGGATTTTGAAACAAATAAGTTTGGAAAAGAAAACAAACAACAAACAATACAACAGAAAACAAAAGCAGACAAAACATGAAATACCACTTCTTGTGAGACAGGAAGTTACTTCAAACATCAGTCCCGCAGATTCTAACGTGAACAGTTTATGAAAAAACAATTAAAATATAGTTTATTTTATTTACAAACTTAAAAGACATACACCTTATTTACTGGCGGATGTACTTAAGTTTTAATCATTGTTAGTATTGTGTTATTGTAAAAAATGTGATATTTCAGGAATGTGATGTTTATCATTTGATGTTAACTCAAAATAGGTTTAAGTGTTTGATGTTACATATAGCAGAAAGTTTCTTAGCCTAAGACATGGGAGTCAGATTAGTATACCCACACTAAGCTAAAGTTTGTTATAAGCTGAAAGGTCATCAGGCCTGGGCTTATCTGCTAAGTGACTGAGAGTACAAGGTTCTTCCTGGAGAGGATATCGATCTATCGCAGGGTTAACTCCCCAGCTACAGCTGGTACTCACTCTATTGAGTGTACTGGAGTGTACTGGGATGTCTTTGTACGTCTTGATTATAGAACGAGTCTTTTGTTCAGACAACCTCTCTGCCCTTCACTCTTTCTCTCTCTCAGTCAAACAATCGCTTTCTATATCCCTATCTATCTATTATTATATCTATCTGTCTATCAACCTATCATGTTATCTATCTCTCTATCTATCTCTCCATCTATCTCTCTATATATCCTCCTATCTCTACCAATCTATCTATATAACTTTCAGTCTCCTAGTTTCTGTTCTAGTTTGTTGTCTCTGTCTAAATCAACGACTAAACTTTCTACATTTCGTTACACGCTGTAATAATTCTCCATCGCTCTATAAACATGCTAAAACATATGTTTTAATGTGAGAATCCTTTACACAATGTGCAACTTTTCTACCTCTCTAATCTATAATGCCTACCGTCCATTAACTAATACCAATACCGATTTTCTAACTAAATTTCTCATGCATGGTCTTTGGGCAATATCTATCTGATAGAAATATCGATCAAATTATCCTTTCTAATTTCTGACATCGATCACAATGTTAAATGCTGTTGAGACCATAGCATATCTATTATATCTAAAAACGAAAATCAAAAAGAAAAAATATTGTGGTGGAGTTATTCAACTGTCAGATAACTAACAAGTTATGTTTCATGTATTACTCGAATGTTCTATAGCGTTTCAGATGGAAACAGCTTTCCCGAAGCTGATTAGATCAAAGTTTGGCCGAGGAATAGCTTCAGTTAAGCTATCATATAAATATAGCGTGGAGACACATTTCAACATATTTAGCGTGATCAAAATAGCGTTTATGATTTCAAACGGAAAGGTAAAAAAAATGTGATGTAGTGGTGTCCTAGTTCTTATATACACTCACTCAGGCATTCATTCCTATATGTATATATATATATATATATATATATATATATATATATATATATATATATATATATATATATATATATATATATATATAATAGGTGTTTTGGAAGCCTTTGCATATATATATATATGTATTAGAAAGTTTTGTCCCCGACGGCTGCGCTGGTGCCATTTCGATAGTCAATATATATCTTTGCTATAAGTAAACAGAAATAACAAACCAAACAACACAGTACAATGAAGAAATATATTAGTTTAACGATTTATAAAGCAGGACGAGAGTTTTAATATTCGATTGATATTGAGTACTCAATACGTATAGGCCGTGTGTAAAATTTATTTTCTTAAATCAAACGTGGCAGTATCTCTGAATTTTCAGATTTCATTGCTAAATTTGGTTGATCCATGAAACAACAACACCTGAATCTCGAAGTCACCCCCCCCCCCCTTTTCTCTCTCTCTCTCTCTCTCTCTCTCTATATATATATATATATATATATATATATATATATATATATATATATATATATATATATATATATATATATATATATAATAGATGGATTCCCGATATATATCAGGAGGGGACCACAGTTTAAGTTACTCATTACGTCAGTAGAGAATGGACTATATTTCCTGATTATTTCTTGCGAATGAAACAGTTCTAGTTCTGTAGAAGTCATTTCCATAATTATATATACAAGGTGTCCCCCAAAAATATATACACACTTCAACAGCATTTTAATCACAGAGTGTATACATATTTCTGAGACGCTCTCTCTCCCTCTCTCTCTCTCTCTCTCTCTCTCTATATATATATATATATATATATATATATATATATTCATTCTCACAACATTTCAAGGTTTAAACAATATGTAAGACTCTTAAATTCATCTGAATAAATGTTTTGAGGAATTTATTTGAAACGTTGACAAACTAGAGTTGGTCTGGGAATGTAATTTCACTAAGAATTCCTTCATCCAAACAATTCAGACTGATTATTTTCGGTGCACTTTTGGAAACTGAACCAACTGATATGGAACCTAAAATAATATTATTGTCTCACATTTTTTTCGTTTAATTCTATTTGAAACATTTTTCTATATATATATATATATATATATATATATATATATATATTTAAAATAGCCCCATAATTTCACTAAATTAATTATTTTTCTAAACAGTGACTCGTTCCAAAATCTATTTATAGTTATTTCCTTTCCAGAACTGTAAAGAAAAAACCAAATATCAGGGGACATCACGTAGTATATTAGGTTCTATTAGGGTAACCATTCCCTTCTTGAATATATTAGCTTCCTAACTGCAAAGCTGAGTTCAACATCATGTAGCATGCATGTATATACATACATACATACATCATGATGGCTGACCCATCGTTATCGAATATGGCGATTGCACGATATACCATTATTAATAATTATTAATTAATTCCATCGTGCAATGCCTGTGCATGAAGCTATTTTTTAAAGTGAGGAAATACTGTGCACTGAGTCAATCCCACTCTCTGAGCGACAGTAGCTATAACCCGAAAAGAAGAAAAGATCAACATCATCGGTAACTACTGAGCCGCAGGTTTTATATCGGAGTTAACCCAGTTTGCTGAGTTACCTTCTCCTAGAAGAATACCCTGACATAGGCTAGGGGTCCTTCACTCCCAGTGGTTTAACCGCGTGATCGGGTGTCCAGCCCGACTATTTCTATTTCCCCGCGCATATACATACACATATACATACATATATACATGTGTATATACATATTTACACATTTTGGATAACCGTTGACTCTTATGAGTTCTTCCGCCCTTTGTCGGGTTTTGTTTTTTGTCCTGCAGAGTGTCCAAAATCCCCCTCCTCACCAAGTAAACTTGGTGGGGTTGCCGGTTTGGTCGCCGACGACACGACCATGCGACAGGTTGTACTGGGTTACATGTTACCAGTAGCAGTCAAGAGTGACCCGACATACATACATATATATATGCATGCATGCATGCATTCATACATACATACATACATACATACATACATACATACATACATACACACACACACACATATATACACACACACACACACACATATGAACACTTTTATCTATTAAATTATTAATGGGAAGGGTTCCCTGTGCGGATTTCTAAATGTATTGACCACACTGATATACACAAACGTACTAGTAAATTTACAATATAATCATCTCTTTATAATTCTAGATTATTATTATCATTATTTTTATTATTATTATTATTATTATTATTAAAAGAAACCATTATTATTATTATCATTATATATATATATATAGTGTGTGTGTGTATGTGTTTGTGCATGTATGTATTGTTTTCTTTTTTTTTACCTAGGAGTGAAAGCCCCCCCCCCCCCCCCCCCCAGTTGTTGTTACAACATCTTTCTAGGAGAGGGAAACTCTGGGAAAAAAACCTACTGCTTCGGAAGCATCCGATGATGTTGACCAGTTCTCCTTTTCGGGTAGTGTTTTTGATGCTCAGAGTGAGATTGGTCGAGTGCAAGGCTTTTCCCTACTGAAAAAACCTTCAAAACACAGGCATTGCTTGTTGAGGATATGTTACAGGTTCGTGAGGCTGGTCGTAGCCTAAAAGTGCATCATTTTCTGTAATCTGACAAGCGATTGCAATACTTTTAGCAGCGTTTGCAGCTATCATATATATATATATATATATATATATATATACATATACATACATATTTACAATAATTGCTTCTACTTTTGGCACAAGGCCAGCCATCATCCCAGTGTGTTCTATCGATCCCGTAAGGATGAAAGGCAGAGTTAACCTCGGCGGGATTTGAACTCTGAACGTAAAGGGCAGTAACTCTATGCTGCAAAGCATGGCGTCAGAACCTCTACCGATACTGCCAATCTACCGCGAGGCTAGGTACGGCATTCTTGTGATATGTCAATGAATCTAGTGATAAAAATGGAACTGATTGTAAATGTTTAGCTAGGCAATGTGAACATCTGGTAGAAACCTACATTAATAACAAACTAGACAGACCGGATATAATGTTTTAAATGTTCTGCATGTTAATTAACAATACATGTGTTTTGTTGTTGGCTTCCTTCGTTGTTTTTAACAAAGTGATAAGAAAAGAAAACTGGTAACTAACACCTTTGAGTCTGAGATATTAGCAGCTTTCTTTAAGCATTTTTTTTTCGTCTTTTTATATATATCTATATATTTATATCTCTCTCTCTCTATATATATATATATATATATATATATGTGTGTGTGTGTGTGTTTGTGTGTGTACACATGCATGTGTGTGTCTATGTGTTGTGCACATATATAAATTGAAGATTACGAAGGTGAACCTATGTAAAGACAGGCGGAAGTAGCATCTGAATGTATTGTCAAGTTGGTGTAGTAGTTGCTGGTTCGCTGAACTGGATCCATAACTCGGAATATATGTTTCCAGTTGAGTTAAAAATGGTATTTGCTTTGTTTTGTTTTTCAGTATGTAAAGCAATGGCCCCATGAATGAAAACAGGAAATAGAGACTTTCTTTCCTTTACCTTATGTCGTAAGAAAAATTACTTTTTTTTTCTTTGAGAATGGAAACAATTGCAATTTCGTCTCGGCACTAGCTTGCTTACCTTTAGCTCATTACTTAGGTAAGAAAATAAATTCTTTGTTTTGCCTCCCACTCTGAAGGTGGTGAATGACTCTACAATCTGTATTCCATTGTTGTTGGAAGCAAGTTGATGTTTTCCTTTGGAAATGTATAAATTCGCAATATCCCACTTTCCTCTTTCTTTGAAATATACGGCCTAAATAGTTTATTATGGACCCAACCTTTGCAATATTGCTCTGTCATTCGTTTGCTAATTATCTTTTCCTGTGTTCGATCCCATCTCGCAGCAAACTGGGAAAGTTTCAGTTATTATAAATAACATTTAGTCGATCAAAGCCGTGTAATTGAAACATGTAGACGTCTGAAAATTTCAGGAATCATTATAAGGAAGGATTATGGGAAGCATAAAGCATAAATATATTAATTAATTACTATTTAGCATAGTGTCTTCCCTAAGTGAGTTTGTGAGCTTGAATATATAGATTTTTAATTATAAAAAACAGCAAAAAAAACCATCAAAGAAATAATATATTTTGCTAGTCTTAGATTATTTTACGTTGTAGTCGAGGGATTAGAGTCAGCTCATGACCTTTAAAGACTTACTTCACGAACCCTGTGAAGTTAAAACCCCTGTAATTTGAAGTAGATCGGGCAAGGATGGGAGGCAATGGAAATCCAGAGGATTGGCAGGTTTACTAATGAATTTGGACGGTAGGACACAATAGGGGGTTAAGTGAATTAGAATCTGGTTTCAGGTAGTCTTAGATATATGTTACCAGATCAGGGAAGCAGGGGACTGGTGTATTTCTCTTCTTTTATTGCTTATTTCTCTTTAATATCTTTTATTTAAAATTATTTTTATATATTCAAGATTAACATGCCACTGATATATTCGTTAAATTATCAAATTCTGTTGGGTATTTCGATTCACTTAACAAAATAACATTTTAAAAAGTACGCCTTTAAACGTTTATAGTCCCATGGAGTCTGACATCTTTCTGTCTGATCTTTGAACACAACTATGTATCGTAGATTAGATTATTCTGTGTATTACATACAGACTTTTAAAGTGTTATTTGAGAACAATTTTCCTGATATATCTAGCAATCACGTGGTTCTGTGTACTGTGAGACCAGACAATTGTTCACCTCACCACACTAACAAAGGGTGTGGTTTATAGAGGTTAACTTGATCCTAAATACTTTACGCCAGAAAGGTCATCAAGTTGTCCACCACTGAACAGTACATGTCCATCTGTCAGCCACAAAACTATACACAATCTTTGTCTTCTCACATGAATATAATCAAAGAACGCTTCTAAACAAAGTCCCACATAAATACAGCGTGTCCTTAATGTCTGGACACTGAGAAAATATCACATTTAAATAACATGTTCAATTTTCATTGACATTATGCATTTTGCCTATGTTTCCCAGATTTTAGTGACACCCTGTAGACTACAAAGTATATCTTCATGAGTTTCTCATATCCTCCTATCGTTCTCCAGAAAAAAACAAACCTACACAACTCATGCAAAGCGTACATCAATCAACTTAAAACCTTGTTTCAAGGGAAACAAAACGTATTAATATGCTTCTACTAAATTCATTGTTTCCGTTTCTGCCAGAAATATGGTAAATCCAATATAAGCAACCATTATACTCTACAACAACATAGATATTACACACAGTGTGATATCTAGAGTAGGAGTCATATATTATACACCCACGTCACTCATAGCACACACAGTAGATGCAGTAAATAAAGAAAACGAGCCACGAACATACTTTAAACATTCCAGACACAACAGCTAACTGACAGAGATGAAAGAAAAACATTACATTAGATACCACAAGGATTTTGTCAGTTTTGCCAGAGCATCCAATCTCTCGAAAATATCGCGTTTATCATCATCATAAATATATAGAGATCATTAACACACCAGTAAAAACGTATTAAATTTTAAAATAAATATATCTAGATTTGTGAAAGTGAAATTTATTGTGGCTGCAAAAACCACCCAACACATAGCTTTCTTCTAAAGACAAAATATTTGCTAATGCTCAGATGCATCTACCAGTCCAGTGGATACGAGACAAAAAAAGTAGCATTTGTGTAATATTTCACCTAAATAAAAATAGTGACGAAATCCTCCACAAATCACACTCCGTCGTTTTAAACACCTGGAGAAAAATCATCTTCCCCTGTCGCAATTCTAGTTAGACCAATATGCAAATTGCGAAGGATACCTCCATCCCTCACATCGCTCACAAAGTCTCCTGTCTCCCAAACTGTAATAGATCATTCTTACCCTCTACCTGAAGGATCTGCGCCTATTTTGCAGAATGTAGAATCCTCTTTTTTTTTTCAAAAATGTTCCTCCAACGCTGATGGTTGTATAAGTATCACTTCTTGTTCTGTCGGTTATCCATCCAACTTTCCCTGTGCACAGTAGAAAATTATCTTCCTAATCTACTTATCCTATCAGGACGGGATGATCAAGAATGGAACATCTTTGATTATAGGTCTCATCGATCAGGAATGACATAAAGCTAAACAGCAACAACTCCGGTAATTGTGCGTTACTCTATCGAATCGGTGGCCATTTGTGTTCTCACAGCAACTTAATTATTCCTACACATACGCCTTTATAAAAGGAAACTCGAAATTTTACCATTTCCTTCGATACACCAAGAGAAACACAGATGACAAGTTTGTATAATTACTACATATACACTCTTGGAAGTAAACAGATCGACAGATAGAATAGACAGACAGACAGAAAGACGGGTAGGCAAAGCGACGATATCGATGTCTAATATATAAAGCCAAAAGCTACATAAACATTATTTCCCTCCTCCTCTTCCTCTTCCCCTCTTCCCCCTTTGCCGCCTCTCCCCTCTTCCTATTTCTTTCATTCAAATTTTTACTTCAATGTGATAGTTTTATTTTTCACTAGGGAAGGTTAGTGATGTTGGCACTAAACATTTTTTTACATTTGTCAACATGCCTCAGTAGCATGCGAAACAAATATTTGTCAAACACGTTTTATGTAAACGATAGCCAACATGGAAACAATATAAACAAAAGAATTAGATGCATTGCGCATGCGCTCATTTCAGAAATAAAAATACAAATTATACGTCACACACACATTTTGGTTCATCAAGCTAGAATTTATGCACAATCGTTAAAAAGAAACCATTTTCTTTTCATTTCTCTCCAGATCTCGCTTTCTCCTTTCTTTTGTCTTTCTCTGTTTCTTTCTCTTTTCTTTTTCTTTCTGTCTTTCTCTTTTCTTTCCTTCATTTCCTTCTTCTTTCTTCAATTCTTTCTCCCCCCCCCCCTTCTCCTTCCCTCCTTTCTTCGTTTATTTTTATTTTCTTTTCTTTACAACTTTCCTTCGTTTACACATTTAATTTTGCTTTCTATCTTGCCTACATCCTCACGACCCTTCTCCCACCACACCTCTCTCTTCCACCACCCCTCTTTCTCCCAGCCCTCTCTCACACGACCCCTCTCTCCCCCAGCCCTCTCTCACACCACCCCTCTCTCCCCAGCCCTCTCTCACCCCCCCTCTCTCCCACCCCTCACTCACACCACCCTCACTCTCTCCCACCCCTCACTCTCTCCCACCCTCACTCTCTTCCACCCATCTCTCTCCCACCACCCCGCTCTCTCCCCCTCATCTACCCTACCCTACTTTCCATTCCCCCCACCCATCTTCCCCTCTCTCTCACCTCTCCCCACCCTCTCTCCAACTTCTCCCCACCCTCTCTCCCACCACACTCTGTCTTTTATCCGCCATTTATTTATCTATTTATTTCATTGTCACTATTTACGTTTCGTTTTGTTATCTTTTCTCCATTGAAATAACTTCCTTTATTATATTGTTCTTATATTTTCATTCTTCTTCTCTTTATTAATTGTTTATATATTTTTTGTTTCATTACTTTTATTATTTTTTTCCTTTTTTTCCTTCATCTGCCATTTTTCTCCAAAGTTATCCAATGTTTTCTGTCTATCAAGATAGATTCATCTGCCGAGACATTCGGAGATGTTTATTTTGGACTCATATCAAGTAGTTTTATTTTTTATCACTTTCAACGATTTCGTTTCCGCTAAGAAACTACATATACACCTATATTATTATTATTATTATTGTTATTGTTATTCCTTGAATCTCAGTCATTGATGTTGGTTAACTGGAAAGTCCGTTGGATTGAATATCAAGCCACTACCTGCAGCCTCAGATATTCAGGACGTATCGGAGGGTTCTTGCCGTTCCAAGCAAGCATGCCTTTTGAAGCGTTCCAAAAAGCGTGAAGGGGCCGATTTTCTTTAACCATCCCTGGAAACCTTTGGAGATAGTCCCCAGTGCGCCTATGACAATCGGGATCACTTTGACTTCATGGCAGTTCCAAATCCTTTTCACCTCCCACTTTAGGTCCTGGTATCGGTTAATTTTCTCCCTCTCCTTCTCTTGCACTCTCGTGTCGAACGGGCAGGCCACATCCACAATCAGGCACGATCTTTTTTCTTTGTCCACAACCACCAGGTCAGGTCTATTGTGTTCCAGTTTTTTGTCCGTCTGTATCCTAAAATCCCACAGCACCTTCACCTGATTGTTCTCCATCACCGCCTCTGGCCTATGCTCATACCATTTCTCAGAATGTGGTAGATTGTTTACTTTGCACAGGTGCCAGTGGATCACCCTGCCCATCACATCGTGTCTCCAGCCCTTATAGTGGGTCTGGGCTAGGTGTTTACACTCGGACACAATGTGAGCCACAGTCTCCTCTCTCTCTCCACAGATCCTGCACAGTGGGCTAGCCTCCTCCTTGTAGATATGGTGCTTCAACCACTTCGTTTTGAGGGCCTGCTCCTGCGCAGCCATTAGCATTCCTTCTGTAGCCTTTTTGAGGTCTCCTCTTCTCAACCAGTTCCATGTCTGTGGATCTCTAAATTCAGTTTTCTCAAAGAAGGTACTATGAAGGGATTTTCCCTTAAGGCTGCTCTTCCTCCTTGATGTTATTTCCTCCTTGGGTATCCCCTGGCCTACTGTCCCCTCCTTCAGTACAGCTCTGAGCATTGGCTCCTTACTATAGGTCACGTATTTGTATAGGTTGTTTTTCTCCATCTGAACACAGTCCTCTATGCTGATAAGACCTCTTCCACCCTCAGATCTCCTTAGGTAGAGTCTATCGACATCACTCCTCTTGTGGAACATGTTGTAGATAGTCAATAGCTTCCTAGTCTTCCTATCCATTTCTTTTTGTTCAGCAACATTCCATCTCAGAATTCCCGCACTGTACCTAATAATAGACACAGCTCGGGAATTTACTGCGCTTATGGCATTTCTGCTGTTCAGATGTGACTTCAATACGCTCCTTACTCTCCGAATGTATTCAGTTCTTAACAATTCCTTCATTTTTTTGTTCTTTATGCCATCAGCCTCCAGAACGCCCAAATACTTGTATCCTTCCTCAGAGTCAATTTCCTTTATCATCTCACCTGTTGGTATCTGGATCCCGTTACTTCTGCTCAACCTACCCCTCCTCATCACAATGACTCCACATTTACCAATACCAAACTGCATACATATATCACTGCTGAAAATACGGACAGTGTCAACAAGCACATCCAACTCCTTCTCACTTTTCCCGAAGAGCTTAAGATCGTCCATGAAGAGGAGGTGATTGATGGTAAGCTCTCCCCTTCCCAACTTGTATCCTGCTCTCACTTTTCGCAGCATAATGGTCAAGGGCATCAGGGCAAGGACAAACAACAGAGGGGACAGGCTATCTCCCTGGAAGATACCTCTCTTGATCTTCACGCTTCCCAAGGATACTCCAGTTGATGTCAACTCTGTCTCCCAGGACCCCATACTCCTGCCCAGCAACTGTCTGATGTTATCTGCCACCCTGAAGATCTCCAGGCTTTTGGTGATCCAGGAATGAGGCACCATGTCAAATGCCTTTCTGTAGTCTATCCATCCCATGGCAAGATCAGTGTGTCTCCTCCTGCAATTCCCCATTACCATCTTATCAATAAGCAACTGGTCCTTTGTACCACGTGACTTCTTTCGGCATCCTTTCTGTTCGTCCGGCAACAAGTTGTTTGTGTGGAGGTGATGGTAGATTTCCTCAGACACAATGCTCGTCAACAGTTTCCACATTACGGGCAGACATGTGATAGGTCTATAGTTGGTAACATCATTACCCTTGATTTGGTCTTTCATTATCAGAACTGTGGTACCTTTTGTCAACCACTCTGGCACCTCACCCGACACCAAGCAGTCATTGAACATGGCCGTCAGCTTCGGGTGGAGGGATGTTAAATGTTTAATCCAATACCCCTGCACACCATCTGGGCCTGGTGATTTCCAGTTGGTTAGTTTTTTGGCTTGCCCCTTAAGAGTTTCAACTGTGATACTCAAATCAGTCTGTTGCTGTGCCTGCTCACCGATCTCCCTCTGTACTGTCTCAATCCACCCTGCCTGGGCATTGTGTCTAACATCCTGCTCCCATATTCCTCTCCAGAATGTTTTAGCTTGTTCCGCCCCAGGGATCAAGTCGGTGCCTCTTTCGTTCCCCTCAAGCTGTCCAAACAGCATCTTCTGGTTGTTGTCGAACATGCGGTTCTGTTTATACTGACTGACTCTGTTCTCGTATCGCCTGATTTTGGCACTCTTTGCTACAATGCGTTGCTTCAATTCCTCTATGATAATATTTAGCTTTTTACTCCTAGTTTTGTATTTTATTTCCAGTCTATTTTTAGTGCCTATGTTTTTTAGTGTCCCATTCAGTAGTGACTCAAGCTTTCCTATGTCATTTCTCATTTCCCCGATTTGCCCACTCAGTCGCTTCTTCCACCACGGCTCTGCTCTTTCTTGTCTGTTGTTTCCTCTCGCTTTTATACCAAGTAGTTTCCTCACCGTATTTGCTGTTGCTTTGAGGATATTGTTGCACTGGTGAAGACTCCTCGCCTCAAGGTATGGGATGACTTTGTTTACCTTAGCTGTTGTTTCTTTTAACTTTTTCCTGTCTACAAATCTTAGGTTCATAGGTCTCCCACTATCATTGTTCAACTCATCTACCACTAAATTTAGGATGTCAACCGAATCTTGTCCTAGCCCGTCAGCATTCATCTCCTCAGTGGCCGTATCTCTGTTCCAGGTATTATTTATCTCAGTATTCAGATCATTGTCTGCTTCGGGTGGTTCCTCCGCTCTCAGGACCTCCTCACCTTCATTTCCCGCCGGCTCGCTTGTCTGGCATACTACACCCGCCATCTCCAAGCCATTCTCTCTGCTCAGTTCCTCCAGTTCCAGCTCGCTTATCCACCCATTAGTTCTTATTACCCGAGCCTGCCCGGCCAATTTTTGTTCATCTAATTTAAATAAACCAATCTCGTTCCAGATGTTATGCATCCGTCTCCTGTAGCCCCTCTCCTTGGGGTTACTTTTCAGGTAGCATTGCATAACAGTTCTATTCAATTCTTTCGTCCAGTTGGTTCTGGCCCCTTTCCTTCTTCTTCTTCCTCCAACATCAGCAGTATTTCGTTGACAGTCAGGTTCCTGCTGCTGAGCCAGGGGGCACCTGTTGGGTGAGAGTCTGTCACATGACGTTCTAGTCTCCATTTCACCGTTATTCGAACTGTTTATGTTCGATATTTAAACACTCTTATCGAGGATTGGCGAATGTATGTTTACATAGCCATCTGTGGATCCGCCATCCCACTTGGCCCTTGTGTGGCATTATCACCACGCTGTATACGGACACACATAATCAAACAAACACATTATTATTATTATTAATATTATTATTATTATTATTATTGTTGTTGTTGTTGTTGTATATATATATATTCTGTATATACCCTGCATATATATATATATGTGTGTGTTAGTATATATATTCAGCATATATGTATATGTATTCTGTCTATATCCTGCATATATATGTGTGTGTGTGTTTGTATATATATTCAGCATATATATATATGTATTCTGTCTATATCCTGCATATATATATACGTATGTGTGTGTGTGTGTGTGTGTGTGTGTGTGTGTGTGTGTGTGTGTGTGTGTGTGTGTGTGAGAGAGGGGGGGGAGAATATAGTGTTGGTTTAACTTTGTTTTAGTTTAGACCTATTTACAAATTATTTTCTTATGTTGGAAAATTGTGCAAATCAACCGAGTTTCTTAAAAGTTATGACGTCATAATTCCACACCATTGCACACCACGTGACCATCTCACTTGTCTGAATGCTAGAACAAATAGAATTAATAAATAAATTCAAATGAATATAAAAAAAATATAATTTAAAAATAAAATACACAATATCTTTGTATTCTTGAATTAGGTTCTCAAAAATTATCTTCCCATTTCATCTTTGTAGAACAAAGTTGAGCGAAAAATATGAGGACAAAAACGGTTAGAGGGGGATAGAGAGAGGGGAGAAGGTAAGAGATTGTGAGAGAGAGGGTGGGTGGGTGAGTAGGGGTGAAAATATGAAAGAGTTGCGAGAATGTCAGAACGATGAAGATTGATAGAATGATAAAAAAAAATAGGAAACGAAAAAGAAAGTGTGAGAATGAGTATTCCATAAACCGAAGAAATACAAAATTAGCAACAAAATGGCGAGTTCCATAAAGGGAACCGCAGAGATTAGTCGGCAGTGAAGGGAAAGGAGAGACTTTTGAACATGTATCTTGAATTTCAAAAGTTGTCTGCTGTATGACGCTTTGGATTATAATATTTAATTAATGTGAGCGAAAATGAAAGACAAATGATAAAGTAAGAGAAGCAGAGAGAGATGTGGTGAATCAAGGATATGGAATGAAGCAGCCGGAGAGTCACAAGTGAAAGGGAGATAATCAGGAGAGAAAAGGGAGAGGATTAAAAGGAGATAGGGTGAGATACAAACAAACAGAAAACGAAAGAGCCACAAGAAAGGACATAAAGTGACATACAAAGATAGAAGATTACAAGGAGAGAAACTGGGATGACTGCAGAAGGACAAACCTTGCTTAATATGAACATAATATGGTGAATATTAGAATAATTGAAGTGATTTTGAAGGAGGAATGAAATCTTATTACATTTTATTTTAATAAATTTAGAAAGTATTATATGTATGATATATATACATTGACTTAATACGGTATCACATTCTGATTGTGTAAATAGTATTGTTTAGGGTTTAGGGTGACTGTCACTGAATACAATATCACTGTGTAGGAAGATGCCAGTACTTGAGTTGTAGTATAACAGCCTAGCTATAGCTCAAGGTTAACTGATTTGATACAGTAAGACAACAACCTACAGTCTCTAGTTTGATAATCCTATCGGATCACTACTACAACTGCCTCTGCACTTCTGAAGTATCTAGTGGTATACACTATAGGACTGGGGTCCCTATCATTAAATCACCCAAGACACCTCCAACCAGATATACCTAGGAGGAGGCCAGCCAAACCTGCATAGGTGTGAGCTGTCACACACACATACACTAGTGGAATTAATGATAAAACTCTTTTAGTGACACTGAGCTGCCTGTCCTAGTGGTAAAGGGATTGGACTTACGATCATAATCTAGTGGGTTCGATTCCTGGGTTCTGTGTTGTGTTCTTGAGCAAAACACTTCATTCCACGTTGCTCCAGTATAACTCAGTTGAAATTTGCTACATGTTTCTAGCAATCAATTGATTCCATTGCTAAAAC
>OZ024749.1:56560709-56565709 GCA_964016885.1 Eledone cirrhosa | reverse complement strand
TTCTGACAAGAGGAATTCATAGCAGTTGTCTGTACAAGCAATCTTTTAACTTACAACGGACAGCCTGTTCGGATTACAACGGAAAACCTAATTCAATATGGCGTTGCTGATTCTGTCATACAGAATTTAATTAGCATTACTCGATGAAGGCAATGCCAACGCTTAAAGTACTGGCGAATTTTATGATAGTTTTTCTAGTCTTGTGCATAGCTTGCAAACGCTGGCATGTCATCCTAGATGGATATGCAATTGCTGCTGGTTGTTATTATATTTATAGCAACGCAATAGAAACGATACTTAAATCCCGCCATTGCATTGCTACAATTCTCGTAAGACCGTGCCTTGTTTGTTGTACATTTAGAAAGTGACGTCAACGAGATTTCTCTATTATGCTCTTGTTACAAAGTCTTTTTCTATCCAAAATACACACACATACGTATACACACACACATACGTATACACATACGTATCTGCACACACATATATATATATATATATATATATATATATATATATATATATATATATATATATACACGTTTGAGTATGTTGTGCGTGTGTTTTTATGTGTATATATATATATGTGTGTGTGTGTGATGATGATGATATATATATAATGTGTGTATATATATATATGAGTATATATATATATATATATATATATATATATATATATATATATATAAACACACATATATATGTGTATAAAGCTCTTGTTTTTGTTTTACCAAAGTAACACGATACATTGTAAGAAATCGATATAGCAATAGCTATTTATGGAATTGGCGTGGAAAGAAGGAATTGGCGATATGATATATTTTTTTTAATTTGGACACGAGAAATTGATAACTGTTGGGGTGAAATGAAACTTGGATTCAGTTCAGAATGTTGTTTACTCTGCTGACCTTAAACAGCCCTGTATTCACAGTTCAGTTGGAGCTATTAAGTCAATCTGGATGTTCGTTGAACAAGCTGCGTTTTAGATATGAATGGACCTCCCACCGTCTTATTTTACTCTATTCTATTCTATTCTATTTTATTTTGTTTGATTTTTTTTGTCTTTTTCTTGTTTAGTTCTTGTTTGTATATCAAATTATGAAAGCTGGATACCTATTATTATGTTGGAAATATTCATTTCTACATTTGTATAATTCGATGAGAAGGAAAAGAAATATAATTGTAGGAATGTGAAGGAGAGAAAGTTGTTGTTTAAAAATAACAAACGTTGCCATCGCCGGATAACATCCGTCTTAGCAGGCGAGGGAAATTTCTTCTTTTCCCCTCTTCCTTCCACTTTTTCTTTCCCACTTAACACCCTTCCGTTCAAATACCCCCATTATTTTGGCACATCATAAGCAATGACTGTTTAAATCTATTGGAGAGTGGCAGTATTATTGCATTCACCACAGGTGATTGCATAGTCTTCTTCTTTTTCTTCTTTTTCCATGAGAAGGTCGTGGTGGCAGAGTCCTCAAACATTCCTTCCAGTGGGTCCTGTCAGAAACAACCGTCTCCAATTGATCTGGATGGGTCACCAAGTGAAACCAGCCAAGCCCATGGATGTTATCCAACCATCTTTCTCGGCGTCATGTGTTGATATCTTATCACGTGAGCTGTCGTTATATGCAGCAAGCGCATTTCGATCAAGCCCCGTTTTTTTTTGTTTTTTTTCTTACCCATGCCAAGGTGAACATATCTATGTTATGTCCTTTCATGGCTATATTTCGACTTGCTATGAATGGTAGACACATTCTGCAGATATCTGTATATTTCAGTTAGGGATGGTCTTTTGCTCGTGATCCACATTCGAGCTAGCCATACAGTTGATCCTTAGCATTTCACGTGACCAAGAAATCGCAGGCCAAGTGAAGTGAGCATTGCATTATATTTATGTAGGTGAACATATATTCTGTTGAATCGATCTAGTATATAGCTGGCACAAATTTCAGAAATTATTTTTAGCCAACTCGAATGATCGAATAATAAAACTGATTCTAAGACAAAAATTATTTTTTAAATTCTTGATCCTGGTCCTGAATCAATTTAAGTTAGAAATTATCTACAGTATATGATGATGTTGATGATGTTGATGATGTTGGTGGTGGTGGTGGTGGATTCACTTATAGGAGTTGTTGCTGGCGGTGGTGGTGGTGGGTATGTGATTCTCTCATTGGAGCTGGTGTTGGTGATGTTCATGATGTTGTCGGGGCGGTTTTTTTGTTGTTGTCAATGTTGTTATTTCTGTGGGTGGTGATGCTAGTTGTGTTCTATTTGTTGTTGAAATTGTTGTTGGTGCTGTCCTTCATGCTATTGCTGGAGTGGTTGTTGTTCTTTTAGTTGTTGCTGTTGAAATTGTTTTTGTAGTCTGAATAATTGTAATTGTTGTATTTTTTTTTGCTCTTTTTGTTTATACTGTTGTTGTTTTTAAGGCCCAGGTCAAGATCAATTGGGAATATGTACGGTGAAAAGCATTCTATGTCCGATCTATTTTATATGTTCTTTTTCTTAATACCCACCGCCTCGGTTGATTTCGAAAGACACTACCCAATATCTTTTAATAACGTTGTTATGTGCGAGTTCAAGGGGATTTGATTGCTATTTCTAGCTTCTAGAGACCTCACTGAAATCCCCTTTTTTAGCTCGCAGAGACGAGACAGCAGAATATTCTGAATTTAATTATATCTTCTGGTGTATTGAACAACCATTAATAAATAGGATGATATATATATATATATATATATATATATATATATATATATATATATATATATATATATATTTGTGTGTGTGTGTGTGTAGGTACGTATATATATATATATATATATATATATATATATAATAAATGGAACACAATAGAATGGGATAGAATGATAGGATCCTTTGCATTAATCCATTTGAACCAGCAGCCAATGGAATCTGCAAGAATCTTGGCAACATATGTATGGAATATTGGAGTGGGGGGGGGAGGGGCTAGCATGGTATAAAGTGGGTTCTGGATTCAGGATCTTGAGATAAGGAAAGTTAACGATTAGTGTGTGATAGAATCTGAAACAGACCAAGTTGCCAAAATTAGATGGAATTCATGTGATGTTGTGTTGTTAAACTTTGTGATCTGATAGAGACCTCTAATGATTGTTATATATATATATATATATACACACACACACACACTCACACAACATTTATATACATATATATATATGTTTGAGTATGTGCGTATATATAGGTAGACACATATAAACGTACGAGTATACGTATGTATATCTGTGTGTGTGTGTGTGTGTACATATGCAATGGCGGACTGGCCAGGTTGACAAGTGGGACCCAGGGGGCATTGCAGGAGCCCAGAGTAGCATTGCAGGGCCCACTGTATGTCAAAGAATGCCTGAAGTCTAAGAGAAAGAAAGTTTATGGGACACCCTAATGATTTAGAAGTCGACCTTAAGTAGGAGCAATAACATTAAGAAAGACATGAATGACATCCCATCATTTTGTTTTGAAAGTAGGTTTATAAGTATGAATTTTCATAAGATTTTCGTAGTTGTCTCTGTGGCCTAGTGTTTGGTAATAGAGTCGATTGTGATCCCGGCCTGGGTTTCAATCCTGGTCGAGAGGTACATGTCGTCTTTTTCAGTTTTTATTTTACATCCCATAGAAAAAAGATGAAAACGTTTACCGGGAACCCTCCTCCCGACCAGGATCGAACCTCAGACCAGAATCACCCCCGTCTATGATTCCTCCAACTAGGCCACCGGGAAAGCTACAAAAGTATAATGAAAATTGATAATTATAAACCTACTATCAAAATCAAAGTTAAAAAGATGTGTTGTCGTTCATGGCTTTCCTAACCTAGAGCTATTAGACATATTTAGGGTCGACTTGTCAATCTTCTGGCTCTTTGGTAACGACCTTATTATTCCTATGTGTGTTTAACTGTTGAATTAATTTAATTTAATTATTTTTAACAAACGAACTGGCCAGGTTACCAGGGTGCCTAATGGCAAGTGGGCCCACGGTAGCATTGCAGGGCCCACTGTAGTATTTTAGGGGCCAATGCTAGCATTCTGTCTATAGGTGGGCCCCTTCATCTCCTGGCACCAATATTTTTAGACCCAGTCCGCTACTGTACATTTGTATCTATACATATATATATATATACACACACGCATATATATATACGTGTGTGTCTACATGCATATGTATGGATGTATAAATGTATTTATATATGTGTCTGTGTATGTTTATGTCTAAAAGTCATCAATACACATTTGTTTTATTTTGGTAATACAAGCTTGCGCCCAACTCGGAAGTAGTAGAGCAGTATTTCACTCAGGGGTCAAACCCACTTGAGAACTCTACACTGTATATGAAATAAATTCAATAATATATGATACTGATGCTAGTATATTGTGTTAAATACCAGAGATCGATGAAAGAAAACATTACCATTGTATCAAACGTGTTTTTAAACACGTTCGACAATCTTGTCCCCCCCCCCCCCCCAATAATTATGTTTTCTCCCGAAACTACCAAAACACACATCTATTTTGGTATGTTATGTTTATCGAATATCAAAGTTTTCTGACCATTTTAGACTGCAAACAGCTAAACTAATCCCTACAACTAAATTAAGAAATGTCTCCTCCGTCCCAGTATATAAATATATATATTTATATATAGTAATAATAATAAATGTGAAGACTAAAATCCGAAGAGGGCTCGACAAGTTTTAGTTTCAGAAGAATTCCGTTAAGAGTGTCAGCAGCGATTCTTCGCTTAAACTTTAATCTGTATAATTTTAATAAATATATATATATATATATATATATATATATATATATATATATATATATATATATATATATATATATCCTCAAGAACTCTGGATCTATTTACACCTCTGTGATTTCATATACAATCAGAATACGTACAACTATGCCTGATTGACTAAATATACTGCTAACCCACCACCTTGGATGTATACATCCCGTAATAATGAA
>OZ024749.1:56548209-56555709 GCA_964016885.1 Eledone cirrhosa | reverse complement strand
CCCTTAACGGGATCTTCTTTCGATTTTAGCCTTCCCATTTATTATTATTACTATATATGTATATATCAACTAGAAATAGATTGACATATATATATATAAAATAAACATATATGAAAAAATCACAGGGAATAATGTGTAAAGTGTGTAAGCACACACAGCTAGGTAGGTAACCAATTAAAGTTTAACTAGAACTTCAAATATAGATACCTTTTAAAATGATTAATCTCCTTTGTATATATTTCTTTAAATAAAAAATAAATTTCCCCAATTAATCGGTAAATCACAGTAGTCAAATACCGGATGGTCACCAAAGGAATATATATATGAAGAATTGTCTAAAAGTTCTACTTTTGCTCGGCAGAGTGTTGGCATAGAAAATTGTGATTGTATCTTTTTACAGGTTCCATGTAAACGTACAAATGAAAGCGAGCTGTTGTATGTAATAACAAACCTCAGTTTCAATCGGTGGAGAAGGTTTTGTTACAGAAATGTGTATTTGTTTAAATTAACACATATATCTACTTATTTTATATGCTATTTATTCTGTGTCTGTGTTCACCCGTGATGAGTTGATCTGGCCCCAAACACGCCAATCAACAGCTAGAGAAATCTTACCGGTAATATTTTGTTTGCAGCTAGTCATATATTATTTAGGCAACGAATTGGCAGAGTCGAATGGAAAGATTTGCAGGTTTCCGTTCCGCCTCTCTTCATTCTCAGTTCAATTCCCGCCGAGGTCAACTTTGCCTTTCATCCAGTCAAGGTCAATAAAAAAAAGTACCAGTCTTGTACTGGGGTTAAATCTCTCTCTAAATTCCTTTCTTACTTTATCTTGCTCATTTTTCTGTCCTTCTTTGGAAGAAATCTGCAGTGTCCAGACCATCATCACTACTCTATCTTCATTCCCCCCCCCTCCCCCTCTCCTTCCTCTCCCCCTCCGCGCCCCCTCCTCTCCCTCGCCATATTCGTCACAAAACCCAGATAAAGAGCAATGAGTGTAAGAGCAAGATCAGTAGAGCGCCGGACTAAATGACACTTGGTATTTAGTCTCACCGCCATCTATATTTTACAGTTTTCATCCTTATTTCTGTAAACAGTGTTTGTTAAGTACCCGTCTTGTCCCCCGGGGATCGATAAATTATACGTCACTGCTATACGGAGAGTAATTGGACGCCGCCCATAAAGTTTTGACCTTGTTCCAAAAGTAGGTGGCGTTATCATCATAACTTTCATCACCATCACCATCGCCATCATCATAACTTTTATCACCATCACCATCGCCATCATCATAACTTTTATCACCATCACCATCGCCATGCCATCATCATCACCATCATCATCGCCATCACCATCGCCATGCCATCATCACCATCATCATCGCCATCACCATCGCCATCATCATCGTCATCATTGTCGCCTACATCTTTGTGACTGTGACGTTGTTATAGTTTATGTTTATCGTAATTCATATATATATATATATATATATATATATATATATATATATATATATATATATATATATATATATATATATATATATAGTTCTTTTCTGTCCTTTTGTACAGTAAGTACGAATGCATATATATATATATATATATATATATATATATTATATGGCTGACATTCGAAACGTTAAGACAACTTTCCTACTATATTAAATGTTAAAAAATTGTATATCTTCATTGTACTGTGATGTTTACAATAATATTTTCTGTTTAATTTTTGTGCACACACACACAGAGCTCAAATCAAACAACCACAGACACATATATATCTATGTACATACATACATACATACATACATACATACATACATACATACATACATACATACATACGTGTTTGGGTGAATATATACACACATACATACCTTCATACATACATACATACTTACATGTATACATATATATATATATGCGCATGCGTAAACATTTTAATAAAACACTAGAAAACGACATAACGTACCATTAAAGTTATATAAAAACAAATGATAAACTAAAGAAAAGCAGATGAATAAATAATGTTTTGTTTTAGGATGAGATACGTTTAACCTTTAATGCTTCAAATATATGACAGATGTTTTTCAAGGTCGTAAAGAATTTATCTGTTAAAAGCCCAGAAAATGCTTCAATAAAAAATGTACATTAGTAGTAATAAATAATCTCTTTATGACAGTCTGTCTATCTATTTAAATATCTAAATCTTAATATAACCATCTCGTTTGTTATATGCTTCCAATTATCTTCTGCTGAAAAACTCCAATTACCAACTCCTATCATACAACCTGCTAACTCTGCTACTCAGATTTTATGGTGCTTTTTGGTGTGTTTTTTATTTGTTTCTTCGGCGTTTTTTTTTTTCAACCAAACCTTACCTTACCTCAAATTTGTGGGCTTATGTGAAACAAATCATGCAGGTGCTGTCGAACCGGTATCAAACACACACACATGTGTATATATATATATGTGTGTGTGTGTGTGTGTGTGTGTGTGTGTGTGAGAAAGAAGTGTAAATGCACTTTAAGATTATTTGTTAACAATAACTTCACAGTTTTCATGATTTTCAAAAGTTAAGTGAAAATGTTACAGTTGTGAAACCGGTAAAGTTTTTTAAGATAAATCTTCTTAAAGACTCTGGTGTCATTTTCAACTTCTTTTTCTTGTATTCTTACTCTTGTAAAAAATGATACGTTTGTGATAGATAAAACATAATGATGTGTTATGTGAAGGAATAGTATGGACATTTTTATCTACTCCAATACATGACTGGTACTTTATTTGTCGACTCTGTAATGATGAGAAATGAAATCGATCTGGGTTAGATTTGTTTCAGCTTAGAAAGTGAAATCAATGAAATACGTGAAGGCAATTTGTTCCTCGCTTGAAATTACGATTGAAACTGATAAAAACACAGATGATGAAACATGACGAGGTAGATGATAGGACTGATATGATGATGATGATGATGATTGAGTTGCTGTTGGTGGAGGTAGGGATGGTGGTGGTGGTGTTTATGGAGATGATGCTGATAGAGATGATGACAATGATGATAATAATAATGAGATTGATGATGGAGCTAAATTTTCTCAGCATAATGACGGACGAGATGATGACGGCGATTATTGTAGTGATATGGATGATGATGATGATGATGATGACGATGATGATGACGATGATGATGACGATGATGATGTTACTGAGGAGTACCACGTCGATGAACTTGATAATGAGTATAAATTTCTTAAAGTTAATGACAATGATGTTGATGGGGAAGGGGGTGGCGGAGGTCATGTTTTTAATAATGATAATAATGGTGATGATGATGATGATGGTGCTGGCTGTAGTGATGACGATGATAATTACAATGATGATGATGAGATAGATAACAAAAGGCAATGACAACCAATGATGACGACGATGATGATGATGCTGAGACGCAGTAGAAGGGTCGGACTAAGATGAAAGGTGATAAGGTAACGTGGAGAGATGAGGGTCAGATTGAAAGGATGGGGAGAGGGGAGAGGAGTAGTTTAGGGTAGCAACGATGAGAATGTGAAGGATTAGGGTTTGGTAACGACTATAACGAGGAAAGGGGTGACGATGTCCATAACGTCCAGGAATTCATGTTGATCACCATAATAATAATTGTTTCTACTTTTGGCACAAGGCCAGCAATTATCCCAGTACATTACTGGTACTTTTATTTTATTGACCCCGTAAGGATGAAAGGCAAAGTTAACCTCGGCGTCTGGTATAGACACAAGGCCGATAATTATTTTTAGGGGGGAGGGGAAAGTCGATTAAATTAACCCCAGTACGTTACAGGTATTTGTACCCTATTTTATCGACCATGTAAGGATGAAAGGCAAAGCTGACCTCGGCGGGATTTGAACTCAGAACTTAAAGGGACGTAACAGTATGTCTCAAAGTATTTTGTCCGACCCTCTACCGATTACTTTAATCCACAGCCCTTATATTCTGATTTAGACACAAAGCCAACAACGATTAAATCGACACCAGTGCATTACTGGTACTTTATTTTATCGACTCCCGTAAGGATGAAAGGCAAAACTAACCTCGGCGGTATTTGAACTCAGAACGAACGTAAAGGGCCGTAACTCTGTGCCGCAAAGCATGTTGTCCGACCCTCTACCGATACTGCTAATCCACCGCCCCCTCATCATCATCATTATTATCGTGATGATGATGATGATGATAATGACAATAATGATGATGATAATGATGATGATGAGGATGATGATGATTATAATTACAGTGATGCAATGAGGGTGGTGATGATGATCATGGCTACTGATGCATATGAAGGAAGAGGAGAGGGGGAGAAGAATGATGATGGCATTGTTGTTGTTTTAGGTTTTGATGGCTTTGGTAGCGGTGGTGGTGGAGTGGTATTGCACGTGCTGGTGTGTGTAGTAATGTGGGCTGGGGTGGGGTGGTCAATGGAGGACGACAACAACAATCAAAAACTCATTAACAATAATACACCCATGAGATCATCAGCAGCAGCAACACCATCACAATCAGCACTGATAACATAACCACCACCACCACCCACGACCACCACCACCACCCAGGACCACCGTCACCACCACCACCACGACTACCGTCACCAACACCACCACGACCACCGTCACCAACACCACCACCAACACCACCACAACTACCAACACCACCACCACCACTACCATCAACACTACCACCACCACCACAACCATCAACACCACCACCACCACCAACACCACCACCAGCACCACCACCACTACCACCAACACCACCACCACCACCACTACCACCAACACTACCACCACCACCACAACCACCAACACCACCACCACCACCACCACTACCACCACCACAACCATCAATACCACCACCACCACCACCACCACCACAACCACCAACACCACACACCACCACCCACCACCACCACAACACCAACACCACCACCACCACTACCACCAACACTACCACCACCACCACAACCACCAACACCAACACCACCACCACCACCACCACCAACACCACCACCACCACTACCACCAACACCACCACCACCACCACCAACACACTACCACCACCACCACAACCACCAACACCAACACCACCACCACCACCACCACCAACACTACCACCACCACTACCACCAACACCACCACCACCACTACCACCAACACTACCACCACTACCACAACCACCAACACCACCACCACCACCACCACCAACACCACCACCACCACTACCACCAACACCACCACCACCACTACCACCAACACTACCACCACCACCACAACCACCAACACCACCACCACCACCACCACCACCACCACCACCACAACCACCAACACCACCACCACCACCACCACCACCACCACAACCACCAACACCACCACCACCACCACCACCACCACCACAACCACCAACACCACCACCACCAACAACGACAAAAGCCCAATAGATGTAGAATAGTTTGGCAATGAAAAGGAGAGGAGAAATTTCAGATAAAACAGTTGTTAGATGTGTTGGAGAGGATTCCCACAAGGAAAAGATTACATTTCCAGTAACTCACACGGAACATCTAAAAGAAAAGGGTGAATACGTGTATGTGTGTATATATACATATGAGCTTGTGTGTGTGTATAAATATATGTATATGTTTGTTTGTGTAATATATGTATGCTTATGTTTGTGTGTGCATGTGTTTATATATATGTATATATATATATATGTGTATGTGTATGTATAGATATATTATGTATGTATAGATAAATATGTATATATGTGTATATATATGTATAGATATATATGTATGTATAGATATATATATGTATATATGTGTGTGTATATATATATATATATAATACATTTTTACTTTATTATATATATATATTATATATATATATATGTGTGTGTGTGTGTGTGTGTACATATATATACATTTTTTTTATTATATATACGGAGAGATGTGTATATATATATGTATTATTGTACGTATGTAAGAATGTAAGTCCGCCTTTGTATATGTGTGTGTGTGCAACTATGTGTATGTGTGTGTGTGTAGGTGTGTGTATGTATGAGTGTGTATGTGTGTATGTATGTGTGTGTAACGATGTTTCGGCTCAAAGAAGAAGATCAAAGAAGCCCGATTAATGTAAGGTTAATGAGTGACTTTGAAGGTAATACGTTGATAGGGTTCTCTCAACTTTGATGTTGGGTTCATTACATATATATATATATTATATATATATATATACGTATATACATACATACATATATATATATTACATATATATATGTATATATAATATATTACATATACATATATATATAATATATTATATATATATATATACGTATATACATACATATATATATATTACATATATATATATGTAATACATATATATATATATATATAATATATTACATATACATATATATATAATATATTATATATATATATATAGATAGATATATATAGAGATAGATAGATACACACACATACATATATACATATGTGCGTATGTGTATATAAATATATTATATGTGTGTGTCTGTGTGTGCAATTCTTTATATATATATACAACTGTTGCGTTCTATTCGATTCGTTTGTTTGTCTATTTAATTTGACGATTTTTTTCTTCATGTATAATCTATAAAATATAATATAATAATAATATTAATAATATTAATGATAATATGAAAGACTATAGAAATGATTAAGAAATATTAACATAATAGCTATTATATTGATGATTATAATTTCTAACATATTTGTTTTGTCATCGATTTGTAGAATTTTATGGTCTTATTTGTATTGCCAAGACTTCTATTACAGCAGTTTTGTTATTTTTTTCTATTGTTCTTTGGTTTCGTTGTAGTTTGTTTGCCTTGGCTTTTGTCGTTGTTTTTTGCCTTTTTTTTTATATTTCCAATCAATTTGTTTATTTCTCTCAGTCATTATGTTTGTGTTAGTGTCAGTATTTTGTCTCTGGTTGTTATCATTGACCTCTGACCATGCTAAGATAAGGTCGGAGGTCAGCGCTGTAAGTAGTTTAGTGAAGTTTATCAATTTTAGTTAATTATTCGGAATCTGTACGTTTTTAACACATACAGAGATATACACAGACACACCAACACACACACACACACACACATATGTATATATATATATTAATTCAAAATATTACAAAAATAGATATTCTTATGATCAATTATATTTATTATACATATTTCAGAGGTACTGAGTTAAGTTTAACAGTACGTCCTCATCAGATAAAATAGCATGATGCATGACATACCCTGACATAATAGATGGTTAAGATTCAGTCATGGTAGTGATTAACATGTGACAAAACTCAATATTTATACCCTAATATTGAGAACGAGATAACATAATACAAACAATAGAGAGGGTGCGTGTAATACAGCTTAAAATACATGGCATCAATATAACAGTTTTTTTTTAACTGTTATATTG
>OZ024749.1:56535574-56548009 GCA_964016885.1 Eledone cirrhosa | reverse complement strand
TTTCAGCCGACCCTCGTAATAAGTGGGGAAAATAACTTAGATTGTCCATGCAATTAGTAAGCAAAAACTCCCTTTGGGAGTGTCTAAAATCCCAAAACATTACCACGCTCTATTTTACATACATGTAGGCTGGGGGCACTTTATGGTATTGCCCTTCCCCTCCCTCGGTTTTTCAGTGGTGCACCCTAAAATTTACGGTAAAATGCTTATTGCCCCCGAAAACGCCGCCTTAGAATTATTGTGAATTAGAGTGTCCAGCTTTAAGATTCTGAAGCCCCACCCACTTTTCTTCCTTCTCTCACCCCGAGCACCAAAGCCCTTAGCGGCAGGCCTGCTTATGTGGGACCCCTAAACAATAATGTTTATTCGTTATTCAGAATGCTCCCCCTCACGTACTTTCCAAACACAATAATTTAAGGAAAAAATAAAGAGAAGCGACTTACTCATTCCGAAACTGTGCGTAGTTGTCTCTATGACAACCGAAGTTAAACCACAGAATGGACCTCCGGAAAGAAACAGCAGTTTTTGTTTGTTTTGTTTTTTCTAAATCAGAACTTTATTAATTTATTCCCCACTTTCTTTGTTTAAAAAACATAATTTAGAATTTTAAAATGCACTTAATTTCAAGAATAGAATTTATGTTATTTCGTGCTCAATAAAACGAGAATACATACTTAACATATTATAGTAAACTTAAGTTATTAAACAAAATTTTATACATTTAAATAATACAAGTCCAAAAACAAGCTTTTGCTTTAATTAATAAAAAAAAATTGTAGCCTCTTAATATTATTATAAGGAAATTAGATTAAATTTAAGCAAATTAAAAAAAAGAAATTGAAAGATATTTCGTTCTCATTTACACATTCCTCATTTTATTATTACCCTTCTTTTTCACACATGCGTATAGTGATACTTTGAAAAGTTGTCATGGAGTTGTATCTAGGCTGACATTGTAAACAGACAACAATAATAACTCGTTATCTTTGTTGGATATTTTTACCAAGATGAGACTCAAACTTTCATTACACAAGGAACCAAAACATATCCTTTTTTAAAAATATTAACACTTCAATTATATTTACTTTATCTTTAGAGAAAAGAAAAAAAACGTTTAAAAACTAACAAAAAACTCCCGTTAAAATATAACTTTTACAAGTCTCTCTCTCTCTCTATATATATATAATTCGTTTTTCAATTTATTTTGCAAGATTTCTTATCTAAAAACGTGTTGAAACAGATAGTGTTATACTTTGGGAGGGTCATGTTGCCAATAAAAATACACGCACCAGTTGATTTCCACTTCAATTTATTATAAGTTTTCGGTTGGCTGGTTGGTTCGATAAGCGGGAGGTTGTTTATGTATTAAGCTCTTTCGTCACACATTCTGTGACGCCCTCAGTGACTAGGTTTTTATTTTGTGTCTCTCCTCAGTTCTGTCCTACACCATTTTGTTTTTGTGTTTAGTTTGCGGCATAGACTCAGATAAAACTAGTTTGACCATTACTTAACAGAGTACTGGATATTTGTGATAGTAGAGTATGGCTATACAGAGCCCGACTGCTGAACTCTTGCCACTTCAACAGCTTTAAACAAAGTTTCATACACTTAGGGATTTCTATACACATACACACACACACACACACACACACACACACACACACACACACACATATATATATATATATATACACACACACTCTTTTACCTGTTCTAGCCATCCGGTTAAGACCATGCTGGGGCACCGCCCTTCTGGGATACTGTATTCCAGAGAGTGCTCTAGCATACTATCTGCATTTATATCATTGGGGTTATATATATATAAGTATGTATACGTACATACATATATGTATACAGACGTACAGTAGTATGTATATACATACATACATATATATATATATATATATATATATATATATATATGTACGTATGGGTTTACCGAATATTTATTATAATGTTCGGTTTATGCAAATTAGGCTGCTCAGCCGTTAATATGCATAATGAAAGTATATACTTTCAAACGTTCAATCATCTGACAGGAAGGTATACGGTGCTGACGATAGCTAATAAGCTCGAAACTAGTTGATCGTTCCTTTGTCAGTGTTGAACAAAAGGGCAACGATGGTTGCCGAACCCTGTACGGCTTAATTCGGGATGTTTGTTTACAAACAAACCGAGCATTATAATAAATGCTCGGTAAATCCATGCGTACATATATATATGTGTACATGTATGTATATATATACATACTACTGTACGTCTGTATACATATATGTATGTACGTATACATACTTATATTTAAGTAACAGCCGTACTAAGAGTGAGAAATGAAATTTCATTTTTTCCAAATATATATATATATATATATATAATGTTAAACATAACTATAATTTAATTTACGTTCGTTAAAATATCGTAATTGTTATTAATAACAGCAGACAGCTAAAATAACCTGTTGGCAAGTGTTTTTCAGCCGCAACACGTAATCGGTCACTTGTTGGTCATATATGTTGTTTCGTTCTGTAGTTTGTAGATAAGTTTTATTAAATATTACACCAGTCTACAGTGTAATTTGCGACTCCTTTCAAGGTTATATTCGTTTAAAACACACACGCAAAATGTACATTTCACTATCCAAATTCTTACCAGACCTGTAAACTAACAACCCTGTAATATAACTAAATAAACAATTGTTTCTACTTTTGACACAAGGCCAGCAATTATCCCAGTGCAATACTGGTGCTTTAATTTATCGACACCGTAAGGATGAAAGGCAAAGTTAACTTTGGCGGGATTTGAACTCAGGACATAAAGGGGCGTAACTCTAAAAATAAATAATTTTCTTTATTTATTTATTTTTTTTGTTACTCTGTCGGTCTCCGAGACTGAAATAAAAAAAAAAATGCCGTACTTTTATTGGTAAACACACTTTATATGTATACACACGCACACATACGCAGATATATATATTTAAAGATGCCTAAACACTACCAATGTATTCAGTACCTTTTTAAACTGTCCCCCCAACTCCCGACACAACTCGGCAATCTATAGGTTTTAAACAAGCAATAAAATAAGTATTAACACTTTATTTCGGTATTGAGTACTTTTTTCTCTCAGCTGTCAACCACACACGGATATATATGTATACATACATACAGGGTGTCCCTAAAAATATATACACACTTTCATTAAAATGCTGTTGAAGTGTGTATATATTTTTGGGGACACCCTGTATATATATCATCATTTCATCATCATTTCATTTTACGTCCGCTTTTCCCTGCTTGCAAGGGTGGGACGGGAACTGATTCTGGCTTGATTTCTACAGCTGGATGCCCTTCCTAACACCAACCTCATTTACAGTGAGTGCTGGGTGCTTTTTTGCCGTGGCACCTCCACGACCACTTTGCAGTGGAATGATATGGACCTCCGTCCCTATCATCTCATTTCTACAGCTGAGTAAACTGGAGCAATGTGAAATAAAGTGTCTTGCTCAAGGAAACAACACATCACCCGGTCTGAGAATTGAACTCACAACCTTTCGATTGCAAGGCCAATGCTCTAACCACTAAGCCATGTGCCTCCATATATATATATACACACACAAACACGTATTAGCACCTGCTTCTTTTCGTATCCTCGAAGCATGTGGTTATATGACAGTTTCCCATTTATTTTAAGCTGCACTGGTTGGGTAGTAGAGGGCAAACAAGGCAGTGGTGCATCGTGTGGTCCTCCTCTCAACATTGTTTTCTGGAGATATGGTCAAATTAATGTCTCGAAACCCTGGGTAGTGCCTTTGTTCCGTTATGAAACTAAATTATATATATATATATAATATTACATGTGGTATATTATGGTTGATTAAGTCAGCAAAATCCAGCAAGACCGGTGTGCATTTATATTTAAGCTTGGTGATATATTTATTTTTTACCTTAACTCCTTCCAACATAGTGAACTCGTTAGTTGTGTGTGTTGGACATCACCTGAAGAGGTTTACTCAGCAGCAGATGACCACCAAATTCTGAAATGGAACCTAAACCTAAACGAAACCAGTAAATTTGTGACATTACCTGATGGTGTCTACCCTACTAGTCTTTTATGGACACCCAAAGATCCTGCTAGTGGAAAGAAAGTGGGTTCGGACATATTTGTTCTCACATCAACTGATGGTAATTATTTTATTTTATTTTATTTGTTTTACTAATTCCTGCTCTGGCTGGTCAAGTTCATGTTACTTATCATCATCATCATCATTTTAATGTCCACTTTCCCTGCTAACAAGGGTTGGATAGGTCTACATAGACCATGTCAGCACTGAAGCGGGAGTTACTGACCTAGACAGGCCAAGTTCATGTTACTGCTATTTAAAAAAAAAATTATAACAAAAATGCTATGGTTGAAGTAGTTTATTTTAAGCTAATATATTAACTAAATTCAAAAATTTGTTCAACAGTTCTTTATACAGTTGATTCTTTTATAATACTTTCAAAGCAATAATTCTATGTTGTTGTTGTTTAATCCCAAATTAACCCTAATTCAACTGATCAGGCACTCTGTAAAGTAGTTATCATTATTAAGAGCATCCAGCTCTAGAAACCAAGCCAGAAAACTGAGCATATAAGTAAGACGTAGTCACTTGATTGGCCTGGCCTCAGTATGTGACAAATGGCAGATTGTCTAACCCAATTCAACTGATCTATAATTAAAGGTAAACTGTAATGTAGTTATCTGTGTGAAGGACATCCAGCTGTAGAAACCAAACCAGAAAATGACCAGTCACTTGACCAGCCTGGCTCCAGTATGTGACAAATGACAGATTAATCCTATAGTCAAAGTTACTCAGCATGAAGGACATCCAGCTGTAGAAACCAAGCCAGAAAACTTGAGCATACTAGCACGACATAGTCAGTTGACTAGCTAGGCCTCAGTACATGACAGAAGACAGATCGTCTAACCCATGGAAAAATAGAAGTTGAATGATGATGATGATAAAAGATATAATAGTAATGGAAGAAATAAATAAACTCCTCAATGGAGAAGAGGAATGTTTGTGGAGAAAAGAAATGTAAATGAATGTTGTTTTCAAACACACACATTTCATTTCTATATTGTGTTATTTCTAATTTTTCCAAGAATTTAGAATAATTCTTTTCGATCGAATTTGTATTTTCTTCATTCCCCTGTCTTTTATCATTCCATATTTCATTTATATGTAGATTAAAGGAAAAGAAAAAAATTTAAGGAAAAAAAAAATTTCCTTTCCTCTTATTTCTATTGGGAGGAAAAAGCTTTCCATTTCATACATTTTATAATGTAAAAAAATATATGTTTTCTTTCATGAATATTTAATTGTTACAACAGCAGTAACAACAACAACAACAACTAGACAAAGAAAATAGTCAAATTCATCATCATCATCATTGTTATTATTATTATCATCATTATTATTTTGCGCATTATCACTGCATTACTGAGCACAGCTTTGTGCACCTTGGACATATGCAGTGTGGTTTTTGCTGATGTTGTTTCTATTGTATTGAGAGTACTGTTCATAATATGTGTGCAGTACCTAGTAGTACTATTTTCTGTATGCTGGGTTGATGAAATAAAGTACCAGTAAGACACTGGGGTTGATTTAATCAACTTTCCCCTCCCCACCAAAATTGCAGGCCTTGTGCCTAAATCAGAAACCATTATTATTTACTACACACTGCCGAGGTTAGTTTTACTTTTCATTCTTAATGTGGTTAATAAAATAAAGTACCAGTAATGCACGAGGATCGATTTAATCAACAACCCACCCCCCAGAAAAAAACAAAAATTGTTGGTCTTTTGCCTAAATCAGAAACCATTATTATTGTCTGGCAGTATCGGTAGAGGGTTGGACGCCATGCTTTGCAGCAAAGAGTTACGGCTCTTTACGGTCTGAGTTCAAATCCCGCTGAGGTTAACTTTGCCTTTCATCCTTATGGGGTCGATAAAATAAAGTACCAGTAATGTACTGGGATAATTGCTGGCCTTGTGCCAAAAGTAGAAACAATTATTATTATTCTATAGTTTTCCCTCCATTTATTTATCTGCTCTTTTCCACAAAAATCATTTCTTTTTTCGACTACAGTTGTCGTAAGACGAGCAAATGTCGCAGATTTATCAAATGCACCAAGTGCAGCAGAAATATGATCAATGCTTCCATTCCTGCGTCTCTGTATTTCAACGACTTAGCATGTGTCATGTCTTGCAAAGGGTCTATTGAAGCTTGAAGTTGGCAATTAGTTTTAAGCCCCTTCTCTCTCTCTCTCTCTCCTTGTCCTGCCCCCTCCCTCTCTCCCCCTTGCCCTGCCCCCTCCCTCTCTCCCCCTTGCCCTGCCCCCTCCATCTCTCTCCTTGCCCTGTTTCCTCCCTCTCTCCCCCTTGCCCTTCCCCCTCCCTCTCTCCCCCTTGCCCTGCCCCCTCCATCTCTCTCCTTGCCCTGCTCCCTCCCTCTCTCTCTTTGCCCTGTTCTCTCCCTCCCCCTCTCCTTGCCCTGCCCCCTCCTCTCCCCTTGCCCTGTTCCCCCTCCCTCTCCTTGCCTTGCCCTCTCTTTCTCTCCCCTTGCCCTCCCCCTATCCCTCCTCCCATTGTAAAGGATTTCTTCCAAATTTATGCTGCTGCATGCGCAAACGTTACTGTTCTTTCACATCACCATTATTATGCTTGGGTCACTTGACAGGAATTTAACGAAGTGTTCTTCTTTCAGTGACAATCTGACAATCTGTCAACAGCAATAATTTTAAAGGAAAACAACAACAACAAAAAAAGGCTTCTCTAACCAAGAAAGTAGTGTTTTTTTTGTCTTTCTTTTTCAAGAGAAATCCATTCCCTGTCATGTGGCGTTCTCTACATGTGTTTTGTGCTTTTAAATGCCCTAATGAACCACTCGTTTCATTTTATTTCAAATAGATACATATATACGTATATATATATATGTGTGTGTGTGTAAGTATATGTGTGTGTGTAAGTATGTGTGTGTGTGTAAGTGTGTGAGTGTATGTGCGTGTATGTATATATATATATGTGTGTGTAAGTATGTGTATGTATGTGTGTGTGTGTGTGTGTATGTGCGTGTATGTATATGTATATATATATATATATATATATATATATATATGTATGTATGTATGTATATTACCATTGCTAGCAGGGAAAGCAGACCTTAAATGGTGATGATGATATATATATATATATATGTGTGTGTACGTATATATGTATATATACATATAAATGCACACACACGTGTATATGTATATATACACAAATGTTTGTATATACATGCACATACATGTGTGAATGTGTGTATATTCATTTTAAATCCAAATTTATTCAGTAAAATAAATCATTTCTGAGAAAAACCTATTTTTCACTGAAAATTTATAAATAAAAAACAAATTTCGATTTTGCTGTTTAAAAAGAAACAAACCATCTACTTATTAAAGTCCTGCAGTCTTCTTCTTCTTCTCCTTCTTCTTCTTCGCCCACTTCCTGAGAGGGTCGTGAGGGAGAGTAGGGTCCGCAAATACTCCCGCACTATTGAAATTTAGTTTTATTATTTGTTATTTGTTTTGTTTTAGTTAGTGTTTGTGAATGGATGAGACAAGTGAAATGAAATGTTTCTTCTTCTTCTTCTTCAGATGTCACGATAACCTTTCATCTTTGTCATCTATTTTATTGGAAGATTTTTCAAATTAGAATTTAATGGTTCAATCTTAGTTTACAACTAATTTGGTTGTTGTTGTTGTTGTTGCTGTTGTTGTTGATTTCATTCTTTTTTTTTTCTGTTTTGTTTTGTTTAGTTTTTGATGAAAAGTTTGGATAATCAGGACAATTCCTATCATGAGAGAGAGAGAGAGTGAGAGTGAGAGAGAGAGAGAGAGAGAGATTAAATAGCGGTTTTTGATTTAGTCACAAGGCCAACAATTTGGATGGAGAGGAAAGCTGATTAAATCCACCCCAGTGTGTTACTGGTACTTTAGTTTATCAACTCTGTAAGGATGAAAAACAAGGCTAACCTTTGTGGGATTTGAACTCAGAATGTAAAGGGATGTCATCATGCCCTTATACGTCCAGCAAGGGATCCCATCCTCATATTCATTCAACTATTATCTGTAGTTATCTGCATGTTTGTGATGGTTTCTTTGCCATTGGCTTTGTATCATTGCCAGTGACTTTTGATAATGCTGTTCACTGGTGTTATATATTTATGTGATTAATATCCTGGAAGAATGTGGAACGAAGACTTTTACATAAGATATTACAGCACTGATACTAAAGAAATGGTTTTTGTTCTCTTGAGAGGGAAGCATCTTTATTTATTTATTTATATATTAATGGAAGCTCTAGAAATGACATGACTGCAGAAATGATGGTGGCAAATCAATTGGAAATACGATACCGAGTACAACAACAACAACTACATAGCAATGTTGTTATTGTTATTATTATTATTATTATCATCATCATCATCATCATCATCAAGAGAGGGGAGTGTGTGTGGGGGGGAGGATTTGAGAAAAATATTTTTACAACATAGGTAACTCTCTATCATACTACCACCACCACTACTACTACTACTACTACTACTACTACTACTACTACTACTACTAGCAGTGAAGTATTAGTATGGTGATAATAGCAAAAGCATATATGTAAATCATCATCATCATCATCATCATAATTTAATATCCATTTCCCCTGCTATCAAGTCAGTACTAAAACAGGGCTACTGACGTCTTAGACAGACCAAGGAGGTCTGAGTTCGGATCTAGCCGTCGGGGTCCTGACTCTTTTCATATTACCCACTCTACTACCCTAACTATTGAGTACTCTGGTGCATTATGGTCCACCTGGTATCTTACCGCACCCTCTTTGTTATATATATATATATATATCATCATCATTTAACATCCGTTTTCCCTGCTAGTAAGGGTTGGATGGGTCTACATAGACTAAGTGAGTACTGCAGCTGGGCCACTGACATCCCTGACAGGCTGAGTAGGTATCTCACTGACATACAGTCAGACTGCAGAGGAGTTGTGTCTTTTGACACAAACTGAAGGATCCTCCTAACTCTATATGTTTGACAAGCTTTCTACAGCTGGATCACCTTCCTAACACCAACCACATTACAGAGTGTACTGGGTGCTTTTATAGTAAATATGCTTCTGAATTTGTTTCAGGTAAAATCCATTATATCAGCAAGTCCGGTCACTTAGAAAAAAGTATTGAAGCTCACAAAGGCGCCATTTTGTGTGGCTGTTGGTCCCATAATGGTGAAGATTTTGCTACAGGTAAGTGTGTATGTGTGGATTTTAACTGTTCAGAAGTTGGTTGGGCCATACTTGGATCGTTTCAGTAACATATTGGTTGTTTTTCTGTGAGAAGAGATACTGTGTGTGGCCTCCCATTACTTCCTTCAGACACTCTCCAAAATGGTTAACTGAAGGAATAAACACAGGTTTTTTCTCTTCAAAAAATATGTTATTCTGTTGCTTCCTCTTCTCACATTCTATCTTCTATATTGCAGCTGGGGAAGATGGACAGGTAAAAATATGGTCAAAACAAAGAATGTTGCGGTCTACTTTAGTTCAAAACAGTAGGTGTACCTGTTATTGTAAATATGTATTCATGTACATGCACACACACACACGGATACACACACACGACTTTTGCAATCTAGTGGGAATCCCAAAGTAATTTTATAGCCATAAAGGTAGTCATCATCATCGTTTAATGTCCACTTTCCCTGCTAGCAAGGGTTAGACAGGTCTACCTTGACCATGTCAATACTGAAGGGGAGCTACTAACAGGCTGAAAGGTCTGTATCTCGCTTACATATCGTCTAACGTTTTATGGAATACAGACAAGAAGTTGTCATGTTTGACACAATTTAAGAGTCCTCTCAACCCCTTGTTTGGCAAGTGTTCAATGGCTGGATGTCCTTCCTAACACCAACCACTTTATAGCATGTACTGGCTGTATTTATCATGTAGATCACCAACAGTAGGGAGGTTGTCATGTCTTTGACACAACTAATGGGTCCTCCTAACCTCTTGTTTGGCAAGCTCTCTACAGCTGGATACCCTTCCTAACACCAACCACTTCACAGCACTGTTAAATATTGTTCAATATAAATTCTTACCATCTATTAGTCCAATATCTCAACTATCTGGGCATTGTATTTGTACCTGGAGGAATATTGAGAGGTAAAACATGTTTTATCTTTGTTTGAGAGAGAAATTTTGCTGCTGTTTCTACCACATGAAGATTTCCTTATTGGTTCCTAAAAGTTAAAATTGTTGTTTAGTCTCATATCAAGTTAGTTCAAGTAATAACAACACAAACACAGAGATGCAAAAATACAAGGTCTTATTAGTATCATGCTTAGGGGGAAGTAGAGGAAGGTTTGGCACTTTGGGCATAAGTTCTTCTTCAGGAAATGGTGAGTGGGAAGAAAGCGAGAACATCGGAGTTTTGAAAAAAGTTTTTAAGAAGGTTGAGGGCTGGTAAATGAGTGGTCTGGCATCCTGTTCAAGCAGAACTACGATTAAAGACATTCCAGCTGCGACCATCTCGTCTATTTTTCCATGCTTGCATGGGTTGGACGAGTCCTTTTCAGCACAGCATCTCTCCACACGTCGCAAACCTTTATTATCTCCTCTGCGGTCTCAGCAATTTGAGGTCAGCTTTCACCACCTCTGCACGGGCCTTCTTTGGTCTTCCACTACTACAGCTCACTTCCACTGGGATTTCTTGACACTTCTTCACCCAGCAATCAACATCTATATATTACTTGTTTTTTTTCTTTCTTTCTTTCTTTCATCAGGTGCTCCTATTTATTCGCTGGCATGGGCCCCAGACTCGAAGCAACTCGTGTTCACCAATGGTAAACAATTGATCATCAAAGCTCAACAAGCTGGTTCTAAACCTATCATGGTAAGTTACAAGAATGGTCTCTGATTTAGGCACAAGGCCAACAATTTCAGGGGAGGGGAAAGTCGATTAAATCGACCTCAGTGTGTTACTGGTACTTTATTTTACCGACCTCGTAAGGATGAAAAGCAAAGCTAAACTCTGCAGCATTTGAACTCAGAATACAAAGGGCTGTAACTCTGACACCAAGTATGTTGTCCGACGCTCTACCGACACTAGTTGATTTGAAATTCGGAATTGTGGGGATATAAGGTTCTTAAGTATGAAGTGTCCGATTTTCTTTTGAACTTTCAATTTGAGCTCGGACATTTCATACTTAATGACTATATATGTAATAATTCACCAAAAGTTAATTCCCTTACACGCTTCACATATATAAATATATATATATATATATATATATATATATATATATACACACACACACACACACTCGCACTCAGAAAACATCTGTATTTCAATGGCTGTTATCAAATCTTTCTTATTTTACTCAGTTTATTTATTATATATAAAACTCAATAAAATTACATAATGAGGGAATCTTCAATATATATTGATAAACTACTTTGCTTAATAAAACTAAGATTCACGATATAAACGAGCTGTTTATGTTGAAGAACATACAAGGGGAGCAAGCAGAATGGTTTCAGTGAATTGCTTCCCTTTTAGATTCCTTTACTAGGAATCTACCTACTTGGAAACATGCCTGTGAAGTGTTCTTGTTTTAGATTATTTTACTGGGAACCTCTCTCAGTTATTCTGTGTATGTGTGTGTATATATATATATATATATATATTTGTCAGGTTCCTTATGTCTGAGTTGCTTGAAGTTGTGTATATCCCTAAGGAATGATGTTTTATCTACCATTATATCTCTCTCTTTCTCTCTCTATATATATATACACACACACACACACACATTCGTGAGTTTCATATCGAATAATAATAATAATTTTCGATTCGTTTGCATATATATATATAAATTAATAAAAACAATGAATAAAAACAAAGAAAGAGTTCCTTATATTAAAAAATTCATCATTTTTTAATATAAGGAGCTGTTTCTTTGTTTTTATTCATTGTTTTTATTAATTTATCTTGACTCTGTTTTCCTGTGATTTTCATCGAAAAATTTATTTGAATAAATCTCTTTTCATGATATTTGGATTACATTGAGTTCTTCAAATGGATTGGACACCACCGTATATTTTGGTAGATTTATCTATCTCTCTCTCTATATATATATATGCGTGTGTATATATATGTGTGTGTGTATATATATATATATATCACATACTTTTTACCTGTTTTAGCCTTTTGGGCGACTGGCTGAGGCCATAGCATAAATATAGTAGAGAGGCGAGGCCTGATTAGGTCACAATTTTGAGATATGGTCAATGTTTGGCCTTGAAACCTTAGGTAGTGCTTTTGTTCAATGTATGAACATAGATAATATAATATATA
>OZ024749.1:56495574-56530574 GCA_964016885.1 Eledone cirrhosa | reverse complement strand
ATTTATATATTTATAGCCATATTTATTTATAACCCTCCCCCTTCTCCCCATCTCTCTTCTGCGACACCAGAGCTCATGCCATCCCCTCCCCGTTCTTTTTCTTCTTTCTTTTTCTCTTTATTTATTTATTCTCCTATATGTTTCAAGATATGATTTCAACATTTGAATAACTGAGATATTGTTTTCTAAGATTAGCTGCTAACTTCCAGAGATTCTTGGATGTTTTATGGAAATCATTGTCTTTCACTTGGAAAATTTACCCTTTTTTTTCCCCAATCATTTTTTTTCTTTTTTCTTTTTTTCTTTGTAAGAGAAACACTCCACTTTTAGAATCACCTCTAGTTTTGTGGCACAGGTTGTCTATCATCATCATCATCATCGTCACCATCAATGTCATCGTCATAGTCACCAACATCACCAGTCACTGTCAGGTTCTAACAGTGACTATATTTAACACTTTGGTTAACCTTTACTTTTGTCAGACAATATCATTAATAATTTCATGTATTAATATTTTAATATATATGTATGTAAAAGGTAAACAGAAATAACAACACAATCGGTACAGTATATGGAAGGGATATATTAGGTTAACGCTTGATATAACAGGAAGAGGGTCTTAACGTTTCGGACGCTAATCCTTCATCAGAAGAAAGAATGAGAAATAAGATAGATTTGAGGGGACGAGTGGGGTGGAATTGGAAAAAAATGTTTTTAGAGAAAAATAACAGGTCCATTCATGTTGACATCTCTTGTGTGTAAAGTGGTCATGTCGGTATCATGACATTGTAAATGTGGTTAGAAAGGGTGTCCAGCTTTAGAAACCAAGCCAGAAGCAGTTCTGTATGAGCAAGACATGATCACCTGATTTGTGACTTGTCTTACAACAGGACAACTTGTCTAACCCATGCTAGCTATCATGGAAAATGTATGATGATGATGATAATGATGATAATTATTGTGTACAGTGCTCAGGTACACTACAACTCATCAAAAGATGATGATGATGATGATGACAACCATGATGATGATGATAACAATGGTGATCATGACAACAACAATGATGATGGAGATGGTGATGATGAGTGACATCTCTTCATTTAATGCCACGTAACAATATTCAGTCCTAACAGATGTCGACAGAGAAAAGTAGCCTAATGTAACAGCAGCGATGGCAGCAATTTGCTTTTAACCCTAACCCTGCACAATTAATGTCCAAGCTAGAAGTTAAATGCAGTTGACCACTATGTGAGGCTGGAACTCATTAGCTGTAAATATTTAATGCAGCTAACCTTTTTCTGCTGTATCTAGGTCTAAACTAGAGCTGCTCTTGTCTGCTTTGTTTCCACCATTTTGTTGATAGAATAAAGTAGAATTGGTTGCTGGAACTGATGTTTTCATTTTGTCTTTGATAGCTTATTGTGCCAATCAGCACATATCACCTAGTGGTAGACATAAATATTTATATATATATATGATATACATGTATGTTTATATATATATATATATATATATATATATTTTTATATACACGCACACTTGTTTTGTTCTTTGAATATGCCGCACAAATGTTTCCTTGACACATAGAAGTATGCTTATAACATTTGAATGATTTTCATATATATATATATATATATTTACTTATATGACTATATATATATATATATGTGTGTGTGTGTGTATATATATATATACACAGACATGTATATGTGTGTGCGTGTGTATATCTATATCTATATGTATGTATATATTTAACAAACAGCATATCTCCCATATGGTTGAAATGATCGGAATTCTAGTTTTACTGATATGTTTGGTAAATATCAAAAATACTAATGAAGACAAGCAAGTAAATGTTAGATTTTGCACTGAAATACACCTTGGTGGTATTATTATAAATTATTGCTGATATTTAAACAACAATTTATATGTCAAAGGTCACGTATGTATAGGTTATGGAAGATATATTGTTAAGTATCTTCCAAACCACCAAATTGATGATAACCAGCTTCTGTTCAGTCCTCATGCCTACCCTTACCCTATCTTCAATTTGGTCTTCATGTGTACCGTCACCCCATCTTCAATTTGGTGTTTATATCTACCCGTATCTATCACCATGAATCTTGGGTACTGTCCAAAAGAATATGGCTGTAGAAACAAACACAGTTCAAAACAAAACAAATGATCAATGTGTTCTTCCCGAACTGGGTCTCAGTGTCTAGGATACACACATGTGGAGCAGTCATAGTGTTCATTTCGACATTTGAAAAGGGAGTGATAACCCTGAAATATTGTTGTTGAAATACACTGGGTAAAACCATACTTTTTGTTTTGTCCTCATTTGCCCTTTATATATTTCTACTACATTGCCCTTAAGGATGGTGAGAGAGAAGGACTGGAACAGCCACTCCACCTCGTAGAGGTTCAGATTTTCTTTATTTATATTTGTGGTATTGGTCCCGGGTTACAATCAATTTCAATGCCAGATATTTTAAAAATACTTTTTTGTTATTTTTCTACATAATTATACCCCACTTTAAACATATAATTGGCAATAGGTAGTTATTTTTTGTTTCTTTTCATAGGTTTAGTTTATTCAAATTGACTTTCACACCCAGTTGTTGCTCTCAATATTAGCTCCTGTCTAAAACATACAAACATTGTGAAAATGTTTTCATCATTATTTTTGGTTTCTTCTCTTGACACCCTTCCCACCTTTTCTCTTTTTTTCTTTTTCTTTTCTTTTTTATATATAATGTTGTTTTGGTTAATTTACCTTCAAATTTATGCCTTTTTCACTTGATTTCGTTGCTGGTTTTGGCTGAGTGAATTCCTGATGTAGCTTGCTAGGAATGCCAAGCACAACCTAGTTTTTTCCCCCCTTTTTCTTCCTCTTTTGCATACGACAACTAACTACACTGAATAGTTTATACTTGTTTGCTGGTGGCTATACAATAGATTTAATTAATTTTTATCTAATTGATGGCCTTTTATTGAAATTCTCTGGTCCTGCAGTGTAGCGGTACAATCTAGCGTTACCTTCCCTACATTGTATTTGCATGACTAACCAATTTCTATTGCTTTTTGATCTTTTGTTGTTATATTTTCACCGAGTGGATTGTGAAACGAATTTGGAAGAAAAAAAAGGAAAAAAAAATATTTAGTTTTTTTCATTAAGGAAATATAATAAATTTTCAGTGTCCAAATATTATTGGATATGAGGGATATCAGTTTAAGTACTATTGAAACTCCTTACATTTCACACTACAACAGACCTAAAATCTTTAATTTTGTATTTCTGCATATAATTCTTATCATCATGACTTCCATTCAACCTTAAAAATGGGAACTGTATTTTCTTTTTTTTTTTTACCATTTTGTCTTGTTTTAATTATTTCAAATTTTAAGTTAGTGTTCTCGTTTTTCTGTAAAACCTAACAATTCATCTTATAGCTAAACATTGCAGATCCATGTAAACCATGCCACTGTGTAGACAAAGGCCCTTTGATATAAAAGCCACCTGAATCTGCTCATGGTTCCGTGATACAAAACTGCTTCTTTTAACCCTTTAGCATTTACAATAGTCTGTGGATTGGCAGTATCAGTAGAGGGTCAGATGCCATGCTTTGATGCAAAGAGTTACGGCCCTTTATGGTCTGAGTTCAAATCCCGCCAAGGTTAACTTTGCCTTTCATCCTTACGGGGTCGATAAAATAAAGTACCAGTAATACTCTGGAATAATTGCTGGCCTTGTGCCAAAAGTAGAAACAATTATATTTTCACAGTAATATCAAATCTATGAGATTTTGATGTGATTTATTTTAACATCAGTTTGAGCGGCCCATTACAGCCAGTTTGAACAGAAAGGGGTGAGAGAATTTTGGCCAGATAAGGCCGGTTTAAATGCTAAAGGGTTAAACAGTTCTTATCTATATTAAAACATTCCATCATAATTTTATGTAAGAATTTTATTCTTTAGTAATGTTCGAAACATCAATTTGATCATGTTTGATCACGTAAAAATTACTTTAAATACTTCCAAATGTTTGGTTATTTCCAAAGTTATATGAGAATCATGTGTAGTGTCTTTCAATAGAGATATGGCCATAAAAGGGTTAACATATGCAAGTAAATTGATCTTCTATCAGATTTGGAAATAAGTATTTTATTTGTTTTTATTTCTTCATAATTACTGAGTCAAGATATTTTGTTTCAAACATTTATTCTAGTATCAATCAGAATAATTTTTACTTTACTTTAATGATCAAATAGCAGCATTTTAAACACTAATCATAGATGTCTCAGTAAATGGAGTGGGGTCGGATTGGGGTAGTGGTGGTGGTTAACTCTTAAAGTTCTGTATTGCATGAAACTGCAATAGCAAGATGTTCTTGAAAAGTAAAAAAACAAACAAACAAAAACTGCACTATGATTGCATCACATTAAAATTTGAAGTCTTTACTCTAATACTGCAAGTTAAAGTCATTAGTTTCCTGCATATTTTCACACCAATCTGTTCACTACTAAAGACATTATAGATATTTGAATTAAACCTGTTTTTAGATATTTTAAACTAAACCATAACAGGACTTTAAGAATTAAATTTTTCTTTAACATATTTCCACTGAGAATCACTGCCTATATAATAATAATAATAATAATGAAAATATTGTGTACAGTGTTCAGGTGCACTACAACTCATCAAAAGTGTATGTATAGTACATAGGGTAATGTACAAACGTCAGGAAAATGAACAGTGCATGAGTCATGATATACACATGTGTGCATGTGTATGGAAGGGGGACATCAGGTGTAGTTTTGGTGAATTTCGGGAAGCATGAGGGTTTTAAAGGATGCAGTGTCTCGGCAGCTAACAACTGATGCAGGCAGTTTGTTCCATGCTTCAGCAATTCTAAGCATGAAAAAATGTTTTTGAAAGTCATGGAAGCTGTGCTGTTTTCTGACTTTGTAGCCATGTCCACATGTGTTAGACACATGGAGATCAAAAAGATGCTCAGGGTTGTTGTTGGCGAGATGGTTATTGTGAAAATAACCGATAATTTGGTGCCATTCACTAAAATAACTGACTTTCTCGTTATTAATCTGGTGTCTTGAATATTACTTAGCATAAGTACTTACATAAAACTATAATGGAAGCTTTTTTAGATAAATATAAAATACTTTAAAATAAACAGTTTTACTATTGAAATGTGCGGATGTGATGGTTAAATTTTCAAACCAGATAGAATAGAAATCTAGGGTGGAAGAAATGTGCAAAGTTTACGGCTAATAGTGAGAAATTTATAGAATTTATAGAGGGATGATAAGCTTATTCATTAACGTTGATGGAAAAGACAAAATACATCAATTGGAAAACATGAGAAAATGGTTGGGAAGGTAACATTCAACAGCTGATAAAATTGAAAGGAAAAGATGCAAACATTTCTGTTATAGAAATTTCCCTCAAATTATTATTATTATTATTATTATTTTTTTTTTTATATATATAGTTTTCTTTTTTCTTTTTCATTTTAAAAAATTCTTTTTGAATAAGACAAGATATTTCAGTCTAATGATGTAAAAATAAACAAAGTAGATATATCAGACAAACTTTGATTTTCATTTCTTTCTTTCTCATTCTCTCTCTTCCTTTCTTTCTCCCCCCTCTCTCTCTCCTTTCTCTCACCTCCCTTTCCTTTCCCCTCTCGCTCTCTCTCTCTCAGTTATATCTGCACTTCAGTGTCTCTCTCTCTCTTTTCTCTCTCTCTCTCTCTCTCTCTCTCTCTCTCTGTGTAAGTTATATCTGCACTTCAGTGTCTCTCTCTCTCCTTTCTCTTGCCTCCCTTTCCCCTCTCTCTCTCTCTCTGTGTAAGTTATATCTGCACTTCAGTGTCTTCTAGCAATTTCTTCATTAATTCCGTTTCTTAATAGGCTGAGTTGCTAATTATATACAAGTATGCAAATTGAGAAAGTAATACTCGGCTTGTTTCAGTGCATTCTAAGTTGGTTTTCTTAATAACGGTGAGGAATATTAAAAGAAGACCATTGTTATGGAACTATATTTACAATATATTAAGTAGATTGGAATTGTTATTAATGCCATAAACTCCATCCTACCTCCCCCTTCCATTTCAATTGAATTTTAATATCATTAAACTCTCATACCAAAGAAACTGGCACCGTGAAAAGCTAGTTTATTATTATTCCCAGAAAGAAATGCCTTACATATATAAATAAATAAATATATATACACACACATACATATGTAGTAGATGGCCAAGAGAAAAATGAATATATATTTATAATGAAAATTGTGTGCAGTGCTCAGGTGCACTACAACTCATCAAAGGTGCATGTATAGTACATAGAGTGAAAACATCAAGTTTAATATAGAAATGGCTTTTAAATGGCTATTAAACTTGATGTTTACACTCTGTGTACACTCTATACATGCACCTTTGATGAGTTGTAGTGCACCTGAGCACTGTACATAATAATTTTCATTGTAAATATATATTCATTTTTCTCTTGGTCATGGCTATATGTGTCCTCACTGACATCACTTAAATTGAAATAAACTATTGAATGGATAGAAAAGTTCCATAAGTAGATGAGTCAGATGGGTTTTTTTTTTTTTTTTTTTGGTGGGGAGAAATAGAAAAACACATACACAAACACACACACAAAAGAAAACAAAATGTTTTCTAAATGAATCCCTGAAGTTAGAAACTCTAGTAACTAATGAATACATAATTAAGATTGACTGGAAGTTTGCATAAGAGGGGTAAAGAAAAAAGAAAAAAATATATTTCTTTAGAAGTAAACTTAGTCATGCTACCATTTCTAAGATAAAGCCATTTTCCCATTGCCTTTGTTGAAGTACTTGTTTGAAATATAAAATATATATATAAATATATATATATATACATACACACATGTATATAATATATATATATATATACACATACACACGTTTATAATATATATATATATATATATATATATATATATATATATATATACATACACACATGTTTATAATATATATACAGAATGTTTTCCTTGCAACAATGAGTTGGAAAGCACTTTTATGTAGTCTTAAAGGGAAATATTTTGTTTACACAAAATATATCTTTGGTAACATTGAGAAAGTGGATGATGTGTTGCCTACAATTTCTAAGATATGTGTCATATCTCTGAAGCTAGAGAATTGGGTTTCATGAATCAGATCTGCCTGGTTCCCTCTTATCAACAAGGAATCAAACTTGTATATTCCCAAGACGATCTATTTTTGTTTGTTGATGCTTATACAAGAATTTTCGGCTAATTTTCACAAATTTCTTTTCTAAATTTTAACATTTCTTAAAGAAACAAGAAACAAAAAACAACAACAACAATGATATTGATTTTTAACATTCATGATCAGATTTAGACCGGGGGGGGGGGGCACTTAAGGTTTGGGTGATGTGGGGTGGGCTCATATACAAAAAATTAGAATACACAGCATATGCCAAATTTTACATGTCAAAGTTAGCTTGGCACAAGTAATTGGAATTGAAAAGCTTTAAACTCTGTTCTTTCTGATCAAACTTTGTGGAGAAAAATATCTCATGTTGATGCTGCAGTCTTCAACTGGCAGAGTTAATGTCTAGAACGAATGAATTCTTCCAATTTACCATCCTCCACTATTTCCTTATTTATCAAGCCTGAAAGGATGCTTTTTATCCTTCTGGGGTCAATAAAAAAAAAGTACCAGTCAAATACTGGGGTTGATTTAATCAACATTGTTCTTCCCCTAAACTTGCTGGCCATATGTCTAAATTAGAAATAATTAATTAATACTTTATCTAGGGCAGTGGATTGGAGCAGAATCGGTAGAGCATCGGACTGCATGCTTTGCCTAAATTAAAAATCAATATTAACAATATCTATTGAGATGTTTTTAAACCTCTGAGATCTGAATAAACTTTTATATCTAAATATTTAAAAAAATAGCTTAAAAAAATATAAATGAATGGAATGACATGCCTCCCTCTCCTTACTGAATAAATATTGAAGCATAAAAACATTGGAACAGTTTTATAATTCACTAATTTTTAAAATATTCTTGGCATTGTTACATAAAAAGGAATTATTTGGCAAATAGTAATGTCTAAAAAAATGTTTTGAATTTTACATGAATTCTAAAGTGGTAAGAAACTCTCAGGAGAGCTGGACAGCAGAAGGTCTTCAAAGAAGAAACCCCACTTCCCTTCAAGCAAGTGTTTTGGCCCTTAAATTTTGAAACACTTCTGAGGCTCTGTGTAGTCATTCAACCCCCCTAAAAATAATCAAATCTCCCACAAATCACTCCCCTCCATTATCTGATGTAAGGCTTTGGTTGACCTGATCAAACCTGGAACAATGTAGTTACAAATCAAACTCTTTATCTATAGAAGACATGCCTGGTTATGAAGAAGATGTTGTGTTGTAAATATTAGCTGCCGGTCATCTCAAACCAAACAAATATACTTAGATACTTTGTTTATTTTAAAACACATCATATAAATATTTTTTTAAATACTTATTCTTTTTAAAAACTTTTGAAGAGGTTAAACACACACAAAAAAAATTTTTTTTAAATAAAAGAAAAAAAAAAATGAAAAAACAGCAACAACAACAAAAAAAAACGTATATCATTTATTACATAATTTTTACAGTATTTTTCTGAAGTGGTTGTCACTTTTGAGATTTTCAGATGAAACCCTGTGGTGTTATAGCTACAATAAGAACAATTTTAATATTTTCTATTTAAAATCTCTGTAGATTAAGTTTGAAGAAAAAACAAAATATATATATATTTATGGTGTTGAATTTTGCTTCAAGTCATCTTCTCGGTTATTGCTAAAAAAAAAAAATATATATATATTTCAGACTGCCACAATTACTTATATTTATAGCTTATAGTTTTTCTTCTTTGGTAAGATGATAATTTAAGAGGTTATTTTGAAGCGTCTAGGAAACATCAAGGGGCAAACATTTCTTTTTCTTTTTTTTTCCGTGTGTGACAATAATTTTTCAATGAAATGTTTATATAAAGATTGTTTAATTTTCTTTGAAGTTTTAACAAAAAAAAAGTGGAAGAATTGGTTGTAGTTGTTTTTGTTGTAGTTTAGCCCTAGGTCATCTCTAAGCAAATAAATCCATGATCAAAGCTATTTGAACTGTGACTATGCTGTCTGTCTGATGTCTCTTCTTTTTTTTTTAAGAAAATATTTTTAGATAGTGTGACAAAGACTACATTATTAGATGTGTCCTGTGCTTTTGTAAAGATAGTCTGTATGCCCTCTCCCCACACACACTGTCCCCACATTTGTATCATTGGGATAGTAAGGATTAAGTATCCTTCCTCATATTTTCATTGTATTTAAACACAATGTGATGTTGCAAATTAGTAAGACATGGGCATTGAATGCATAATATATACAAGGGTAGGCTGAAAAGTTCAAAGGATGACTATGAAGGAGTGATGCTAGCGCTGTGAAATCTTGCATGCATTAATTTCAACTTTTTTTAATTTTTTTTATTAATAACTGCATTGTTTCTTTCCTGGGACTATGTTGAAAAATAAACCTCATTTGGTCATTCCATGAGAGTATCTCGGTCAGCCTATGAACTTTTCAGCTGACTCTCATATGAAGGGTTAAAAAGGAAACAAGGCTGGCATGCTATGGATGTATAGTGTTAAATGTTGGATAATATGGGTGATGATGATGATGAAGGGCCAGCACCTGAGATAGCAAATTAATTTAACCATTTCATTAAGCTATTTACTTTAACTTAGCTGGAGAATTTAGTGAATACTTCGTACAAGCTTTTAGATGGAATATTAGAATATTCTATAATTAAAAAAGTGCATATTTGCTTTCACAAGAAATATGCTAATTAACTGTTTGATTATGCATAAAAATTAGTTAAAACTTACAGATTACAATTTGTTCTTGCAAGCACCTGCTTTATATTTTTAAAATAATTTTTGACATGTTTATTGTTAAATGTTCCCAGAATGGTAATTTTTGGTTGATAGATCTGCTTGTTTAACTTTCATTAATTAATTAAATGTAAAATTGATTAACTAATTAACTGTAAAAATTTGCAAATCTTGAAGTAGGTCATAGATTCAAATGTTGCTATAGATATAGACAGAGGATGACAGTCTTAAGGGAAACAACTATCTTGGTTGTTTAAACTGTGCCACAGGAATACACACATATACACATATATATACATGTAGGCACACACACACACATACACACATATATGCATGTATGCACACAGACACTTACACACACATCTTACTTTAAGGTAGAATAGATGACTTGAAAGAAAATAGAAATACCTTAACCCCTTTGATACCAAACTGCCTGAAACTGTTTCTGGTTCTGTGGCCCAAAATTGTTTTTTATTTAAAGTATTTATTTATATTTATCTGAAAACCTATCATAATTTTATGTAAAAATCGTTTTTGTGTTCCAAACACAAGCCTTATAATGTCACATATGTCCATACCAGCACAGTCTTCTCTCTTGGACATTACATCAAATTCCTCTTACACCTAATTTCTCCCTCAGTCCATCTGTGTTTTGTCATTCACACACCTAAACATTGCACATCTAACGAAATATTTTCTCTCAATTTTGCAGATTTATTTTCATCAGTTTGAAAATGTAAAATTTCCTTTGTTATATTTCCAGATTTGGAATTCCTTTGGAATGCTCATGTACTCCAGTTCTGCCTTTGACTATCCGATCACATCATTGTCATGGAATCCTAGTGGTGAACTATTTGTAGTTGGTTCTTTCAGCAGTCTTCGACTCTGTGACCGCAGTGGGGTAAGACTTTTTTCTATTGACTTTAGACTTTAGAACTTTAATTATCTGTCATTACCCCCCCCCCCCCCCCCCCCCGGAAAAAAATGAATTTAAAAAAAAAATATTTTGTTCACTACATGTTCACTACAATGTCAAACATTACCTGCTAGATATAGCAGCCAAATACTGACAATCATATATTTTCCTAGTTTTAACCATTTTATTACCATATATCTAATGAAGTACAAAAAATTTCAATTAATTAATGAAGATTTAATTAATTATTTCATTATGAAGATATTATTAGTAACAAATGGTTCTTATGTAGAATTATTCTGGAATAGTTTAATTTAAATAGGAACCCTTTAAAATGAGTGGTGTTATTTCATGAAACCAGAACCAGTTTTGGCCAGTTTCGGCTGGTTTTAGCTGGTTTAGGTTGGGTTGGTATCAAAAGAGTTAAATATTTTACACTATTTGTTTCTGTTCTCTGTGCTCTGAGTTCAAATCCCACGAAGGTAAATTTTTCCCTTCATCCTTTCAGACTTGATAAATAAGGAAATAGTGGAGGGTGGTGAATTGGAAGAATTGTTAGAGTATTAAACAAGAAAGATACCTTGTAGTATTTGTTCCAGCTCTGTGTGTATTCTAGGTTCAAATCCCACTCCTTGTCACCAGCAAAAAAAAGGGTGATGTGATAAGATTTGGGAGGACCCTAAAGCACCAAAGAGAGTTCCAATGAGATGTAATCTTATAGGAACTCTGGTTAAACTTATACTGATATGAATTTTTAACATCAAACAACAATAACAACAACATGGTCAACTTTGGCTGCCATCTTTGAAGTCTGAGAAATAAGTGCCAGAGCCAGTTTTTGGTGGATTGGTATCAAAAGGGTTAAAAAAAATGAATGACACATGTAGTCCAAGATACACAACAAAGGCTTAGATGGTCACAGCTAGAACAGGAACTCCTATGATAATAGGTCTACTCAATCAGTATCGACCCTGACCTAAACACTAAACACAAAATGTAGTGTTTTGTTGTTTATGAGAGAGCTTGTATAAGCATTGCTTCCTTTAAAAGTGTTAGAATATTAATTTTGGTCATTTAATTGGGGTGTGTTGTTACAGGAGCACGAGATAGAGATTTGATTTAAGTAGAGCAATTTTTCAGATATTTTTCTTTAATTCATTCGAGAAGATGACTAAGGCTTCTCAATGACATACAGAGAATTTGGAATTTGGCCGAATAGATTTGTTGGCACTTTGTTTGAATTAAATCTATTTGTGTCTTGAGTGAAATCTGATTATAATTTCGGTGAAATCTTCTCCTGTTTAGTATGATTGATGTTAGAACTATAGGAGATGATGGCCATGTTGTAATCAGAGCTGAGAATAATACGCAATTCTTTTAATAATCAATACAAGTATTTAAAAGTTGAAGAGGTTATCACAAAAGAAAGAAGAGAAAGATTGTGCATTAAGGACTAAGTTGAAACGATGTCCATGTAAGAGATGGTAAGAAGATGTAGTCATTTTGTGTAGAGTATTTTGGAGAATTGCCATAATTTTCGGCGGTAGTCATGTCTCAGATGACAGGTGTTGCTTTTATTAAAGTCTTCCTCTGTGACATACGTGTAGCTTTAAATTCTTAGAACAGAAAATGTTGACCTTTTCTTTTCTTCGTTCTTTTTATTATATTTGGATCTTGGATGGTTGGTGGATAAATAAAGAGGCACACACACACACACGCACACACACACATGCATACGCATACTCACACACACATACATAAACACATTCACACACACACTCACATGTACACACACATACATAAACACATTCACACACACTCACATGTACACACACATACATAAACACATTCACACACACACTCACATGTACACACACATACACACTCACACACATACACATATATACACACACACTCACACACACAATCACAATTACACACACACACACACACACACACACACACACAGTCACTCTTAACAAATGTCGTATAAGAAGATGTTGTAAGCTGAAGCTGGTGATTTTTCAACATGAAATTGTTGTTGATTTTGCATCTCGTAATTGGATATCAGGTATAAATTGATTTCCTACACCGGAATGATGCCAGAAATCTTTGGTCAAGGAGGAAGAGGAACAAGCTGATTGTATTACCCCCTCTGCTCTGTACTTGACTGTTATTTTATTTTCATCGACCTCTGAAGGATGGAAAGCTAAGTTGACCTGGTCAGGGTTTTGATCTCAGAACCAATACTGCTTTACATTTTGTCTAAAGTTCTGATGATTCTACCATTAAAACATTTCAAATGGCCATGTTACTAAAATATTGACATCCCAACTAGAGAGTGGTAACCTGGTTTCCTAGTAATATAGCTCTTTGATCCTAGTACAGGGGTCAATTCTTCTTCCTCTGTATCTCTTCCTCACTTCCTCTTAATTTCTATCCTTCTCTGGAAGAAATCTGTTGTACTGGGGTTAATTCTTCTTCCTCTGTATCTCTTTCTCACTTCATTCCGTTGGTATACATCTATTACGCAATTTACACCTGAAGATGCCACCGGATTCTTACACAACCTGGCCACTGAAATGTGCATAGTGTTTGAAGAAATAAATAATTAAAGAAATTCAACATATTTGGTCTCCTGTAATTTCACTTTATAATATATATATATATATATATATATATATATATATATATATATATATATATATATATATCAGTTTCGAATTAAACAAGTGTTCTATTGAGTGTAGGATTAAATTGCCGGCCAATTGAAATATGGTGAAAGCTTTATTCCTGCCACAATAGAAGAAAGTTAATAACATTCTTTGTAATGGTTGATCTTTTCCTTATGTCATTGAGGCAACTTATCTCAACTCTTATGAATAAGTCTTCAGGAAGTAACGCTTCTGGCAGTCTTCCTAGAATCTTCTTATAACTGATAAAGGGATGATCGTTCTTATTTAAGTATTCTTCAAAGACGGATATTCTAGACAAATAGATTCGTATTTACTTTAGCTAGATCTTTGAGCAGCTGTTTCGAATAGTTTGAAATAATTTGATTTGTATGGCTCCAAAAACACATTTAACTTAAAAATGAAAAAGTGTAAGTTGTCCTTTCTTACTTTCTTTCTTTAAATTACAAAAATCTTAATTAAAAATTGTTCGAAGCACTTATAAAACAAAATGAAATAAAATTATAACTAAATAAATAAATTAGTAAATAAAAATTAATCACTGCTAAATATATATATATATATATATATATATATATATATATATATATATATATATATATATATATATATATATATATATTTTTGTCTTTTCCAAATACATCTGAAAATTAATTTAGGTGTATAAATCTGTCATGTCAGCAACAACTTTTCTAGTACATCACATAATTATATCACATTTTCTCAGAAAAGCTATAGCAAAGTATTTGCTTAGTTTCAGCTAAGTAAAATCATTATTTTTCTTGCTGCTGTTGTTTAGTTACTTTTACTTTAGTGTCGTTAATCCTTTCATCATTACATTTCTAATGCAATACGTGACTTATATCATCATCATCACCATCACCATCACCACCACCATCACCACCATCACCACCATCATCATCACCATCACTACCACCACCACCACCACTGTTTAGCGTCCATTTTTCCACACTAGCATGGGTTGAACAAGTCCTTCTCAGTGTAGCATTCTCTCCTCCACTTGTCGCGTTCCTTCATCATCTCTTGCATGAGCTCAAGTGATCTGAGATCAGCTCTGACCACTTCCATCCAGGTTTTCCTTGGTCTTCCTCTTCTGCTACTAGTCTTCCTTCCATTGGGATATTTTGGCACTCCTTCACCCAGCATTCATCATCAATGCACATCACATGTTGATATCAACGCAGTCTCCTCTCCTGCACATTATATCTGATACCTCTTATACCCAGTTTCTTCTTCAGTTCATCCATGCTTTGTTTATCTTACACATCAGTATTGAAACATGTTTGCCTCATTTCTCTCTAGCCTCTGCATGTTTTCTGTGTTCACTGTCCATGTCTCACTACCAGCAGTGTGGCACTTCTGGCTACTCCATCCTCATGCTGTACCTGGGAGATACCCTCTATCTCCTTTTTATCTAGCACTACAGAGAGAGAGAGAGAGAGAGAGACCAGCCTCTTTCCAGCCATCTGCTGAAGGTTTCTTTGCTCAGTTTGCTGGCTATTTCACCTTCATACTGTGCCTGGGAGATGTCCTTCACTTTCCCTTTATCTAGTGCCACACAGAGAGAGAGAGAGAGCCTAGCCTGTTTCCAGCCATCTGTTGAAGGCCTCATTGCTCACATGCTGGATATTTTACCCTCATACCGTGTCTGGGAGATGCCCTCCACCCCCACAGTAATGTAGAGTATACCCCATAGCTGAGAACTAAGGGGACATGTTAGGCTACTCCATGATGTCTACTCCAGTGTACATGAAGACTATATGGATGTATACAAGGAATAAGGAGGAATCACCTGCCAAGGTCTTACGTCCTTCAAATGGCCTGACCGTTTACTAATGGGGTGAATATACTCCACTGGATGTGTACCAGTAATACACATGGACGACAAAGCACAGGGGAGCTGAGAGAAAATAAAACAAGAATCTCTGAAAAACTGTGTATAAGAGAAACCAGATGTAATGTAGAAGAGGGAACATGATGGACATGGAGCATAACAGATGTAGGGAAAAGAGTGCAGAGTACTGAAAGTGGATGGAAATTGCAGAAGAGAGCAAAACTGAGGGAGATGCTGGAAGAAGTAGGGAAAAGCTGAACTGAGGAGGGTGAATGTCATGAAGTAGATGATAAAAGACAAGAAGTGGTGAGATGGTGTACTGGAGAAAAATCAACCAGCTCGTGCAAACATGGAAAAAATAAGTGTAATAAGAATGGTGATGATGATGATGATGATAATAATATAAAAATTAGTGAGAACGAAGATGAGAATGAAATAGATTGATTGAGACATATATATATATGAGAGAGAGAGAAAGAGCTAAAAGTGAAGAAGAATTATTTCATATATCCTTCAAAAATAAAATAAAAATTAATTTCTGTCTTTCAGAATTATGAGATGATAAATAAATTTTTGGGAGAAAATACAAAATTTATGTGTTTGTCAAAAAAAAAAAAAAATCAAAAATACTTAAACAAAAATACTAAATGAAAATTTATTGTTTGCAGCTCTTCAAAAATGAAATTTTTTTTTAAAATTTACAGTGAGAAGGCTAGAGCTCTTGTGATTGGTAATGGATATTCCTTGCTTTTGATATTTATAGAATTCATACATGTATATCATGTATGAAATTTGAAAGTATAATTTTCTATGAATAACAAGATATTTAATTTTCTTTAACCTTTTCATTCTAATGAAAGATACTGCCTCCTATGAATTTCAAACATTTACGAAAATAATAAAGAATTTGGAGGAATTTAGTAATATAACCAATAACCAACTTTGTCATTATTAACTCGGTGTTTCGGGACATAACATAACAAAGATTCTTACATAAATTTATGATGGATGTTTTTTTTTTGTTTTTTTTTAGATAAATATAATATATTTAAAATACAATTATTGGAAGAGTTATATTTATGTATTTAGCATTGGAAATAAATCGACTTGGTATCTTTCAATGTGTTTTATTGGTTGTTATAGAAACATAGGGTTGTATTTCTCTCAAGCTATTTCATTAGCATTCAAATTTTCCTTCATATCCTTCAATAATCTATGCTTGTAATTCTTGCTGATGTATCACACCATCCACATGTGGCTGTTACCACCAGCCCACATTTCCCCACATGTGGATGTTACCACCAACTCACATTTCCCCACATGTGGCTGTTACCACCAGCCCACATTTCCCCCACATGTGGCTGCTACCAACATCCCACATTTCCCCTACGTGTGGCTGTTACCACCAGCCCACATTTCCCCACATGTGGCTGTTATCACCAGCCCACATTTCCCCACATGTGGCTGTTATCACCAGCCCGCATTTCCCCCACATGTGGCTGCTACCACCAGCCCACATTTCCCCACATGTGGCTGTTATCACCAGTCCACATTTCCCCCACATGTGGCTGCTACCACCAGCCCACATTTCCCCTACTTGTGGCTGTTATCACCAGCCCACATTTCCCCACATGTGGCTGTTATCACCAGCCCACATTTCCCCACATGTGGCTGTTATCACCAGCCCACATTTCCCCACATGTGGCTGTTATCACCAGCCCACATTTCCCCACATGTGGCACAGGAGTGAAAGACATAATTGAGACCATCAAGAAGGGTAAACATGGATGGGCTGGCCATGTTTCTCATCTCAGAGACAACAGGTAGACTATTAGTGACAAAGTGGACATCAAAGCAAGATGGCATGATGATCTGACCTGATACGTTGGCCTTTACATGGCCTAGTATAGCCAGAGGTAGGAAGTGGTGGAGTTCCTCCAAGCCTCTACATGGCCTAGTATAGCCAGAGGTAGGAAGTGGTGGAGTTTCTCCAAGCCTCTACATGGCCTAGTATAGCCAGAGGTAGGAAGTGGTGGAGTTCCTCCAAGCCTCTACATGGCCTAGTATAGCCAGAGGTAGGAAGTGGTGGAGTTTCTCCAAGCCTCTACATGGCCTAGTATAGCCAGAGGTAGGAAGTGGTGGAGTTCCTCCAAGCCTCTACATGGCCTAGTATAGCCAGAGGTAGGAAGTGGTGGAGTTCCAGGAATGAGAAGGTCGTGGATTTGAGATGTTACTTTTTAAAGTGACTAGCTCTTGTATTGGTGTCCATTGGGTTTGTTTGCCTCATTTTGCTGACAATGGCAGAAGATATACTTAGAGAGAGAACACTCCCATCCTATCCCTTTACCACCACCACCACCTCCAGCTCCACCACCACCACCACCACCACATGCTGTGTTGTATAAATGTTGACTGAGAAATTCAATGTTTCAGTCTTCTAGTAAATGGGTCTATTTCGAAACAAAGATTGTCATAGAATCATAATTTTCATTCCTTTCTATGTAATGTATACATTATATATATATATATATATTTACACGTATATGCATGTATATATATATATATATATATATATATACACACATATGTGTGTATATGTATATAAGTATGTGTGTATATATGTGTGTAACCCATGCAAGCATGGAAAATGGACGTTAAATGGTGATGATGATGATACACACAGACACACACACACACACACACACACACACACACACACACACACACACACACACACACACGCGCGCGCGCGCACACACATACACCGATAGTGACACACAGAAATGAATAACTGTCTTTCATCTTCCTAAAAGATTTAATCACAGAAAAAAGAAAAGATCTTTTTTTTTCCAATTTAGATATATGCATACATATATATATATATACATACACACACTCATATATATATATATGTGTGTGTGTATGTATGTGTATTTTTATATATATATACTAACACACACTCATCTCTATATATATATATATATATATATACATACACACAAACACACACACATATATATATATTATTTCAAACATTGAACATTCTCTGTAAAGTATAATGTTAAGTAAATCAATCACAAAATAATCTGTAGAATGTGTTCATCTGAGAGGGAAACCAATTCCAATACTATTTGATATTCTGGTAAATTGATAGAGTGCATTGGGCCTAATCTGTTATTGTTTAATGGCAGATAACATTTAATGCATTTCTTGCATAACTTGGTTAAATGGTAGGAAAATAATTGAGAATTTTTCACCTAATCAGCTTTAAAACATAAGACAGCATACTTATAAGTTTTCATTTCTTTCCATTTGTAAAGTTTATTAATTTAACAAATGTTCTCTTTTGATATTATCTATATCTGTCTCTTGTGAAGAGGTAAAAGATAAATAAATTATATATATACAAATATATATATATATATATATATATATAAGAAAAAGGAAATATTTTTCTTTTCAGTAATTAATTTTATTTTTATTTTGAAAGAAAAGTCTAATACATTCTTTGTGAATATTCATATACATACATAAGTATATATATATATATATATAATAAGTGGTTCAGAAGATTTGTGGTTTACTTCGTTTTGTTTTATATATACATGTATATATATATATATATATATATATATATATACACTCACTTGCATACATACACACATTTATATGAAGGTTCTTTGCAGATATTTATTTAATACATAATGAGTAATATCTTGCCGTTAAGTATTTTAAGTTTGAATCCGTAATTGGTGCTGTTACTCCAGCATGGCCACTGCCAGCTAGCTTTATATAAAGTTTATAAAAATATAAGTTTATATTTTCATTTTTTATTAATTGGTTAGTCAGGACAAAAGGTAATGTCTGTGATCTTTTCAAGGGTCTCTAAGACTTGCTGGAAAGTATCCCCAACTCAAAATCTTCGTTCAAATGCTTGCAATAGTGTGAGCTCAATTAAAAAGTAGCCAAGGATCAAGTTAGTTTAATCTACGTTTTCAGTTCAAATTCTGTCTCTTATCTATTCAGAACTGAAACACTGGGGATGGTGAATTAATTCCCATAATTTCCTTCATATTTATTCCCATGGTATCTATGTTGGAAGTTGTTATATTTGGAGAATATCTCCTCTAAATACATACTTTTGTTTCAAACTTCTCATTCTGATTCATAATTAATATATGTTGCGACCAGTAGTTAGTATTTAGCAAGTGGAAAGAGCAATGGAAACATTGTTTCCTTGGTCCGATCTGATGAAAACCAACCCATTTGGTAAGCGAAAGAAGTCTGAAATTTTGTTGATTCAGTTATATCACCACCACTGTTTAATGTTCTATTTTCCTCATTAGTATGGGTTAAATGAGTTGCCTTGTTGTGAGACAAGTCAGATCAGATGTGTCTTGCTCATACAGATCAAAGAAATTTGAATAGAACAATGACAATAGAAGGATACGCAGTAAAGGAAGACCACGAAAAACATGGGCGGAGGTGGTGAGAGCAGACCTCAGATTGCTGAAACTCATGGAGGAGATGACGAAGGACCGTGACAAGTGGAGAGATGCTGTGCTAAATAGGACCCGTCCCACCCTTGCAAGCAGGGAAAAGCGGACGTAAAATGATGATGAATGAATGATGATGAATGAATGACAAACAAATCTACAGAATTTTGGGGTAGGTTCATATTCTTTTAGGAAATGAAGTCTATACTTTATTCAATTCTTTTTCTTCCTGAGTCATCTCTCCATCGAAGTTGAAACATTCATTTTGCTTTATCTAATGGGTAGAATATACACAGCTCACCACACCTGCATATAATAGGTGAATTCATCTATAAAAATAATTTATATAAAAAATGGTGTTTACCTATCCTAACACTAATTCCTTAATGTAGATTAATTGTTGTAAATGGGTTTGTTGGATCAAACTTTACACACCTCAGTTAAAAAGCTGTTGAAAGCTTTCTCGCCCTATCTCTTTCTCTCTCTCTCTCTCTCTCTATTTTTATTTAAATTAAATTATTTATCTTTTTACAGTTGATCTGTATTTTATATTTTGGACATTAAACGTCACAGTGGTTGACACAATAAATAAAATTCCTTGTTAAAGTGTTAAATTTGGTATTCCAATTCTTCTATTCTAGATTTTGAAAAAAAAAAAATTCCTGTAAAAAAACTATCAAAAACAACCCCAAACCCCTCCAGAAAGCTTGATCAACAAAATAAAAGTAAAAAAAAAAAAAGCATGTTTTCTCGATGTTCAAACATAGCATACTTCCTAAACCTAATAAATAAAATTAAATTGAAGTGTTCAAATAGAGATTTAAAACATTTGCTTTCTTTGTTTTGTTAGAATATGCTATCTGATTGCAAACTAATATTTTATTAATATTTTCAGTTTGTTTAGTCTATTTGTAAAGATTAAATGAAATGATTTGTATGTTTTATATATATATATATATATATATATATAGGTGTGTATATATATATATATATATATATATAAATAAATACATATATGTATATATATTATATTGTATATATAATATATAAATAAATAAACAAATATATGTATATATATATAAATACATATATGTATATATTATATTATATAAATAATATGCATATAAATAAATAAATATATGTATATATATATATATATATATATATATATATATATATATATATATATATATATATATATACTGAGAGAGAGATACATATAAAGGTAAATACATATTTATATACATACATACTCACACACACAGACACACACATACATATATGTATATATATATATATATAAATATATATATATATATATATACATGCATACACACACACACACACAGACACATATATATATATACACAGTATATTTTGCTATAGAATATTATATTTGTTAATTCTATTAATTGTACATTGCCTATTTTCCAAATAAATTTATATCATTTTTGAGATGCAGTAAAAAAGAAAACAAAGAAGAATAAAAAGAATAAAAAAATAGTCATCAGACAACATAATTGGTGTATATACATATACATACAGTTGGTGTATATACATATACATACAGTTGGTGTATATACATATACATACAGTTGGTGTATATACATATTATTGATCTCTTCAAAGAAATATATATTCTATGATATAAAATATCAATGGACCATTTAGTTTATTAAAGGAATAGATGTAATTGATATATATATATATATATATATATATATATATATATATGTGTGGGTGTATGTGTGATATATATATATATATACACATATATGTGATGATGATGATGCAGACACACATCCATTCATACACACTTGTTTATGTATATATATGTAGGTAAATATTTATATATATATATATATGTATATATATATATATATATATGTGTGTGTATATGTGTGTATGTATATATATATATACATACATACACACCTCACATAACCAGCATCGTATTATTTTTAAGAAAGATTATAGAATTTGGTCGAGTTAAATTTTAAAAGAAATTTATCGTTTATATTGGTTATTGATATCTCATTAGAAATAGTTGACTTATTTTAACATAAAATTTAAATTGTGCAGTGAATGCATGTCTTTATGTGCATGAGTGTAAATAGAAAACATCCACTGTTTGTGTCAAAAGATGACTTCTCTGCATTTGATATGGCCGTACGTAAGCGATATACAGGCCCCTCAGTTTGTCCTGGAGGTAAGAAGCCCCACTTCAGTATTAACATGATCTATGTAGACCCATCAAGGCCTTGCTAGTAAGAAAGTGGTCTTTAAATGATGACGATATATCTATATCATCATCATCATCATCATTTAGCATCCATTTTTCCATGTTAGCATGGGTTAGACGAGTTGTCCTGTTGTGAGAAATGCCAGGTCAGGTGATCATATCTTGCTCATACAGAACTGATTTTGGCTTGGTTTCTACATCTAGAAGCCCTTCCTGCTGCTAACTTCATTTACAGTGAGGGCTGGGTGCTGTTTATCATGTCACCTACACGACCACTTTACAGTGAATACTAGGTGCTTTTACCATGTCACCTACACGACCACTTTACAGTGAATACTAGGTGCTTTTGCCATGTCACCTACATGACCACTTTACAGTGTGGGCTGGGTGTTTTTTGCCATGATTTCACTACACACCCCAAACCAATACTTATCAGGTACTTAATCTTATCAACACTGGCAAAATAAAAGGCCAAGCTGACCAAGACAAGATTTGAACTCAGAACATAAAGAAGAACCATGACTAAATCCTGCAAACCATTTTGCCCGACACTCTACCGATTCTGCCAATAGGCCACTCCTTGTTGAATTACGAGAAAGTTAGTTATATTATTAAATCATTCTAAATTCTTGGTTACTTTAAGAAAAAAAAAATGACTTTAAAATCCTCCACAGTGTCTTTCAGCAGAAATAGCACAACAAATAGGTTAATTTAAACCTCACAGCTCTATTGTATCACAGTGGCAAGTGAAAACATGTATTTGTTTGCATCTATACACACTTGCACATGTACACAGACATGTAAATACACACATATATACACACAGACATGTACACACATGTATACACACATGCACACACAAATCTGTTAAAAAAGTTTTGTCATTTGGTTTTCTGTAAATAGAAAGTTTTGAAATATATAGACATATATATATATATATATATATATATATAATCACACACATGCACACTATGTAACAGGCACATATAAACATACATGTATGTACACTAACTCGCACACAGACAGGCATATATATATATATATTTAGAGAGAGAGAGATGTGCAGATAGATGTATATAAAGACTGATATATATATATATATATATATATATATATATATGTATAACGACACACCAATTGGCAATAAAGTTTGTGATTGAAGTAGGCATGATAGCTTGCTTTTTTTTTTTTTGATTTCATTCAGGTAAAAAATAAATATATTTATATATATATATATATATATATATATAAATATATTTATATATATATATATATATATATATAAATATATTTATATATATATATATATATATAAATATATTTTTATATATATATATATATAAATATATTTATATATATATATATATATATAAATATATTTATATATATATATATATATAAAAACAAGCAAAACAACAAGAAATACTTTTTGCTTTTGTTTTATTTTTGTTTGTGAGACACTCTCTTATTCCCAGGTGGAATGCTTTTAACTGAAATAAACCAGTTCCAATCCTCGCCCCCGCCCCCTCTTAGTTCCAGTCTTTGAGAATCCATGGGGGAGGGCATTCTTAACATATTTCCACTGATACTTAAGTAAGCACCCCAGGAAGCTAAGCTGGTAGATATTTTACATCATTAAAGCCTATTCACTAAAAAATAGCTTGTTTGGGTTTTTTTCTTGTTTTTTTTTCTTTTGCTTCTTGCTACCCCCGACCCCCACCCCTCTCCACTCCACTCACACCTATCATCATCATTGTTATCATCATGATCATCACTGACATCATCACCACCATCATCATCGTCACTGACATCATCATCTCATTGTTATCATCATTATCACCAACACCATCACTGCCATCACCATCATCATCTTTGCCACCACCACCACTACCACCATCATCATCATCATCATCATCATCATCATCATCATCATCATCATCACCGCCATCATCATCATCATCATCATCATCATCATCATCATCACCGCCATCATCATCATCATCATCACCATCATCATCACCATCACTGCAGTTGTCATCATCATCATCATCATTATGAACATTAGTATTGTTATCATCACCATACACATCATCATCATTGACATCATCCCCCTTATTGTCCTCAGTGCTACCATTATCATCATCACCGCCGCCATCATAACCATTGTCACCACCATCATCACCACCACCATCATCATCATCATCGCCATCATCATCATCATCACCATCATCAATATCATCATCATCGCCGTCATCATCACCATTGTCACCACCATCACCATCATCACCATTGTCACTATCATCACCATTGTCACCATCATCAGCACTGTCATCATCATCGCCATCATCATCATCACCATCATCATCACCATCATCATTATCCTCAGCACTGTCATCATCATCATCATCATCCTTGTTATTGCCATCATTATCACCGTTATCACCATTTATTATCATCATTGTTGTCATCACCGTCATTAACTACAATCACCACCACCACCTCCATCAACACCACCACCACCACCACCACCATCATTATCTCCTCCACCATTATCGCTACCACTTCCACCACCACCACCACCATTATTATCACCACGACCGCCACCACCACCATTATTATCACCACGACCGCCACCACCACCATTATTATCACCACGACCACCACCACCACCATTATTATCACCACGACCGCCACCACCACTATCACCAATCATGATTCTAACCATTCCCACCATCACCACCACCATCATCATTATCACCACCACCACCACCATAATCACCACCACCACCACCACCATTATTATCACCACGACCGCCACCACCACTATCACCAATCATGATTCTAACCATTCCCACCATCACCACCACCATCATCATTATCACCACCACCACCACCATAATCACCACCACCACCACCACCATTATTATCACCACGACCGCCACCACCACTATCACCAATCATGATTCTAACCATTCCCACCATCACCACCACCATCATCATTATCACCACCACCACCACCACACTCACCACCACCACCACCACCATTATTATCACCACAACTGCCACCACCACCACCACCATCACCAATCATGATTCTAACCATTCCCATCACCACCACCATCATCATTATCACCACCACCACCACCACCACCATAATCACCACAACCACCACCATCATTATCACCATCATGGTTCTAACCATCACCACCACCCTCATTATCACCATCCCCACCACCACCACCACACCATTGTTTACTAATACCACCTTGTCAACTCCCCCACCCCCACACACCAAAGTGATTATCAATCATTTTGTTTGTCTATTTTTTTTATCAATTTTAATTTCTTTTATTTCTTATAACGAGTGTTTTTCTTTTTTTTTTTTACTTTGCTTAGGTTTTGTGGTGGGTTGGTGGGAGTGGGGGAGTTTTGGGGTGTGGTGGCTGAGCAGCCCCCCCCCCCTCCTCCTTTGGACTGACATCTCTCTAGTTGGAAACATTGCTGTAACAATTGACAAATTTTCCTGTAATCATTCATTAATTCAGATTATAAGGGCCTACCTCTCACACATCACAGTCCCCATCCACCTACATTTTCCTACATTTCTCATTTTTTTTTATGTGTGTGTTTGTCTATGATTGGTGTTTATAGTTTCAAAATATTTTTTTTATTGTATTTTGCTTCACCTTATACTTATTTTTATTTTTATTTTTATATAAAATATATATTTTTTGTTTTTGTTTTGATGGTGGGGGTAGTGGGGAGGGTGGAGGTCGTTGGTGGTGGTTGGAAAAATGTTTTGATATATTTATTTATCTATTTATCTCCCCCTGATTTGTATTCAATCTCTAAAGCAGTGAATTACATAAATAACTGTGAATTGAACTAAAAGTTACATGAATGGGGCAAATTGGTGAATATATACACATATATCTATATATATGTGTATGTATACATGCATATTTATGTGTGTATATATATATATATCTATGTATATATATATTTATGTATATATATATATGCATACACACACATATATATTTGTTCATATATATTTATGTATATATATTTATATGTATACATATATATATATATATAGATTTATGTATATATACGTATATATATATTTATGTATATATACATATATATATACATATGCATATATATATGCATATATATATACATATATATATATTTTTTTATATATATATATATGTATATATATATATATGAATTTATACATACATATTTGTAGAGCCATTCCTTGACACATTCATTGATTTTTGTTTTGTCATTCTACTTCTCCCCTCCTCCCCCAGCTCATCTCTCCCTCTCACTCTTTTTAAAATAGTAAGAACACATTTCTTTTTTTTTATTTTCTTTCAGCCATTTTATATCATGTTTTCCACATATCCTCCTCTTTTATCATCTATATACTATTTATCACACATATATATATATATATATACTACTTGCAAAATAATTAGGATATTTATCAATCAATCAATGCTATATTTATAGATTCACACACACACACATATATATATATATATATATATATATGCTTGTTGGTCACCCATCTGTCCAGCTTATTTGTCTACCAGCATGTCTTGGAAAAATTATACATCTATTTTGTCTGAAGAGGCTGTACTTTGGTTTATGTTATACAAAAAACTTTGCATCTTCAAAATATATATGATAAAATAAATAGAGATGATATAAAGTATATATCTTTCATTTATTACTATTATTATTATATATATATATATGTGTGTATGTATGTATATTTGTAGTATATGCATATATATATATATGTATATGTACATAAATATGTATAAATTCTTTACATTAACGTTTTTTTGCTAGAATGGGTTGGATGAGACTTTTTCAGGCAATGTTTTATAGCCAGATGCTCTTCATGACATGAATCCTCCTGGTTGTTTCATGTGACCCGCATTCTTAGAGATGGACAGGTACACTGGTTTTCACCTGACCCTCACCTTCGACTCTGTGACATTTTTCAGCATGCTATAACTAGTCTTAATTTCAAATCTAGTGGTGGTAACTAAATGTATTTGGTTGTAGAGTTTTTGCATGCATCACTTATCAGTTTGTTTTTATGCATTTTAGTAAGTCCATAGAAATTGCTGGTTTAGTCATGGCACCAACACAACCACCTTGCAGAGTAGACTAGGTGCTCTTTGTCTCATATTTTAAGTACCTGTCATTTATAATAGACTGTATCCCTAATAGTATATATATATATATATATAATGACGATGATGATATAAATATATATAATGACGATAATGATATATATATATATATGATGATGATGATATATATATGATGATGATGATGATATATATATATATATATAGGTATGTGAAAATATTCATACTTATACTGTAATAAATGATACTCCATTAACGAAAATACACACATACACACACACACATATTCACTATCTTATGCCAGTAAATGAGGTAGAGCAAACAATCATAAAAAATGTTTTATTCATATATGTGTGTGTATATATATATATATATTTACACACACATATACATACATACACATATATACACATACATGCATACACATATACACATATATATGCGTATACATGTACACACATACATGTATATACACACATATATACACACAGAATGTGAGAAATGCTGGAAATATCTTTTCTGATGTGAAAAGTAATATCGATATGAACAATGACAACTGGCAAGTATAACCTGATGGTGATGGTGATGGTGATGGTGATGATGGTGATGATGATGGTGATGGTGATGATGGTGGTGATGGGGTGTTTGAGTGAGATGATGATGATAGTCATGATGATGATTAGATATCTGTGAATGAGGACAAGCTGATGAAGTTGATGATGATGGCAATGTTGATGATGATGATGATAACTAGATTCTCTCAGTGAGGAGATGAGGATGATGATGGTTAGATGTTTGTGATTGAGAACAGAATGATGAAGATGATTATGATGATGATGACTAGATGTCTGTCAGTGAGATAATGATGATGATTAGATGTTTGTGAATTAGAATATGGTGGTGGTGGTGGTGGTGGTGATGATGATGATGATGGTGGTGGTGGTTAGATGTTTTTGAATTAGAATATGATGATGATGATGATTATATGTTTGTGATTGAGGACATGATGATTTGATGTCTGTGTATGAGATGATGATGACAATGATGATGATGATGATTAGATATTTGATAATGAGAATATGATGATGATGATAATACCAATGATGACGCTAGCTATTTTGATAGGTCAGCAATATAATTGTGATCAATCATATATAGGTTTGTTAAAACCTTGACTTTAAGGTCTTAATGATATCAAAACGAACCATGAAACTGTTTAAATATGAAATATTTATACATGATAATGTGGATAGGTGATCAGGACAAATGATACTTGTTGGATGAAAAATTGATTTAAGATGGCATTGGAGAGAACCCAAGGGAGAAAGTTAGCTTGGTCATATCTAGCTAGTTAATTCTCTGAGACGAAGAGATGATAATAGGAAAGAAGAATCACTGAGATGGGGCTGTGTTTCAGATCATGCTGACATTGTAGTTGGCATGGCTAGGTGGTCAGAATGTTCATATTTCTAATGGAGAATATATTTTTTTATTTTGGGTAATATGTCTTTAAAACTGACAGTTTTTTTAGAGTGGAACTAATACCATGTATTAAAATATATAAATTACCCCTAGTTACATATCGAGGGCATATTTGTTAGTTATACAAAACCACACTTAAGTAACTATATATATATATATATATATATATTTAGCCTTTCAAAAAATGAACTTCCTACACTATAAATGCACTTATCAACAGTTTTCCAAGAGATAGCAAAATGAACAGACCTGCTTTTTCTTGAAGAAATTTTTTTCATTTTGCCTTATCTCACTTTTCTCTATCTTTTTATTTCTTCTTTAATTTCTCATTCTATTTTCTGATGCTGAACTAGTGACCAAAATGTTAAAATCTTTACTAATATATTAAGCGAAAAACTAATATATATTTTCATTAAACTTCATCATCTATTGTGTTTTTTCTGTTTACTTCTCACACACACTCATGTATGTGTGTGTATATATATATATATATATACAGAGAGAGAGACAGACACACACTATAAGTATCTAATATATACATGGAGAGCTTATAAACATAGGGTATATATATTATATCTACACAATATAATATGTGTATATATATATACATGTAATTTTAACAAAGCATTGCATATTAAACAACAAAAAAATAGTACGGCTGGGTGAGGGGGTGGGGGGTTTCAGAATTTTGTATATGCAAAAATGGAGAAGAGAACCAAAAAACCCCAGAAATTCTTGTGGAATTAAACAGGAGAGAGAATCTTAATGTGGCTTTCTCTTTCAACTTCAAAGGGGGAACTTCAAAGATGGCGCTGTAGCTGCAGTAACTTGGAGGTTTCTTTTGAAATCTTCATCTGTCTGTATGTCTGTCTAAGTATGGATCTGTGTGTGTGGATCTGTGTATGTGTATGTGTATGTGGATCTGTGTGTGTGGATCTGTGTGTGTGGATCTGTGTATGTGGGTCTGTGTATGTGTGTCTGTGTATGTGGGTCTGTGTATGTGTGTCTGTGTATGTGGGTCTGTGTATGGATCTGTGTGTATGGATCTGTGTCTGTGTGTGGATCTGTGTATGTGTGTCTGTGTGTGTGGATCTGTGTATGTGTGTCTGTGTGTATGGATCTGTGTATGTGTGTCTGTGTGTGTGGATCTGTGTATGTGTGTCTGTGTGTATGGATCTGTGTGTGGATCTGTGTATGTGTGTCTGTGTGTGTGGATCTGTGTATGTGTGTGTGGATCTGTGTGTGGATCTGTGTATGTGTGTCTGTGTGTGTGGATCTGTGTGTGGATCTGTGTGTGTGTGTCTGTGTGTGTGGATCTGTGTGTGTGTGTCTGTGTGTGTGGATCTGTGTGTGTGTGTCTCTGTGTGTGGATCTGTGTATGTGTGTCTGTGTGTGTGGATCTGTGTATGTGGGTCTGTGTGTATGGATCTGTGTATGTGTGTCTGTGTGTATGGATCTGTGTGTGTGGATCTGTGTATGTGTGTCTGTGTGTGTGGATCTGTGTATGTGTGTCTGTGTGTATGGATCTGTGTATGTGTGTCTGTGTGTATGGATCTGTGTGTGGATCTGTGTATGTGTGTCTGTGTGTGTGGATCTGTGTATGTGGGTCTGTGTGTGTGGATCTGTGTGTATGGATCTGTATGTGTGGATCTGTATGTGTGGATCTGTGTGTGTATGTGTGTCTGTGTATGTGGGTCTGTGTGTATATATATGTATCTGTGTATGTGTATGTTTGCATGTATATGTGTGAATACCTGTGTGTGTACATGTGTGAATGAGTATATATATGTGACTGTTTGCATCTATCTCTGTGCATGTCTGTGTGTATATATATATCTGTGTAAGTGAGTATATGTATGTGTGTATATATGTGTGTTTACATGTATCTGTGTGTATATATGTATGTGCGAGTGAGTTTATGTATGTATCTGTGTGTATTTGCATGTATCTCTGTGAGTATGTGTATATGTGTGTGTCTGTGTATGTTTCCATGTATCTCTGTGTGTGTGTATATGTATCAGTGTGTGTATATATGTATCTGTGTGTGTATATATATTTGTATGTAGATATGTGTCAGTGTGTGTATATATATATCAGTGTGTGTATATATGTATCTGTGTGTGTATATGTATCTGTGTGTGTATATATATATATGTGTATATATGTGTCAGTGTGTGTATATATGCATCAGTGTGTGTTTACATGTATCAGTGTTGTGTGTATATATGTATCAGTGTGTGTATATGTATCTGTGTGTGTATATATGTATCTGTGTGTGTATATATGTATCAGTGTGTGTGTATGTTTCCATGTATCTCTGTGTGTGTATATGTATCAGTGTGTATATATGTATCAGTGTGTGTATATATGTATGTGTGTGTGTATGTGAAGAACCTGCATGACTTTCACATGTTATGCTTCCTTTTCTCGAGAGCTCTTGGCAAATTAGCTATTTAGCACTTCTTTCTTTCCTTCCTTATCCTCTCTCTCTCTCTCTCTCTCTCTCTCTCTCTCTCTCTCTCTCTCTCTCTCAACCTTGTTTTCTTGTTCTTCCCTTTCACCCATTAATATTTCCAAAATGAAATGTTTGCACTCTGCTTTTCTGCTTCTTGCAGAAAATTTATTAATCTTGTAATAAACTTCTGTGTGTGTCTACACATATATATTTATATGTGTGTGTATGTATATATATTTTTATTTATCTACTATGATGATGATATATACATATATACAGACACACATACATATATATACCTCCTTGATTTCATATTACAAAGGAATGAACCCTTAATATGCAAACCTAGAGGTATTTTATATATATTTTATATATTTTAATACAGTTTTAGTTGGACATTATGGAATTAGCAGTTTCATAGTCTGTGCTGTTAAAGGAACACATATTCCGTATATATTTATATATGTGAATAAGACCATCAATTGCCTAAATCTGAACGTAAATACATCTAAAAATATCTATGAACACAAATGGAACTATGATCTAATCCACTAAGGGACACTTATGCCACAGCTCTGTCAACAGTTATCTCAGTCCACAACGGTATCAAGGTATGATATACATATTCATGAATAAGACTGTTAATTGCCTAAACCTCAACATAAATACATCTAGAACAAACCCAAAGCTATTTTTCAAATCCTACTGAGGTTAGCTTTCCTTTTCATCCATACGGGGTTGATAAAATAAAGTACCAGTAATGCACTGGGGTCAATTTAATCAATTTTTCCCTCCCACTAAGATTGTTGGCCTTGTGCTTAAATGAGAAACCAGTATTATCTTCAAATCCCACCGAAGTTAGCTTTTCTTCTCATTCTTACAGGGTTGATAAAAGAAAATACCAGTTATGCACTGGCGTCGACCCCCCCCCCCTCCCCCTGTTATTGGCGTTGACCCTAAATCAGTAATCAATATTATTATTATTACTATTTAGCAGTGGATTGGCAGTATCAGTAGAGGGTCGGACGCCATGCTTTGACACATAGAGTTACGGCTCTTGCCATTCTGAGTTCAAATCCCGCCAAGGTTAATTTTGCCTTTCATCCTTACGAGGTCAATAAAATAAAGTACCAGTAATGTACTGGGTAATTGCTAGCCTTGTGCCAAAAGTAGAAATAATTATTATTACTATTTGGGTTTTCACGATAATTCTGAAAGGAAAAATAAACTGGAGAAAAACGATATTAAAAAAAAAAACCCCATAGTGGAAATTGATTGAATATACACTAGTGACATCTGGTGGTAAAAGTAATAACAAAACTAGGTTCCTTATATTTGGGGCTGTGAAGACTGCATTATGATAGTATGATGGTATTATTTCCTATATACTCCAGTATTGTGTGTCTTAGTAAGTGTATGTATGTATACATATATTTATATACACACACACATACTAAGACACATATAGATATACACACACTCACACAGATATATAAATACACATATATGTATATGCTATGTATATATATACATATAGATATATATAGAGAGAGAGATGAGTGTGTGTGCACACCTGTAAATGATGATTATGGTGATACATCTAATACCTGGAGTGATCATTGTCTCACCTGAAATGATAATGTAAAGGACCCTAGGTATCCCTGTGTATATATATACACCATATATATATACACCATATATATATATACACCATACATATATACACACCATATATATATATATATACACCATATATATATATACACACCATATATATATATACCATATATATATATATACACCATATATATATATACACCATATATATATACACCATATATATATACACACCATATATATATATACACCATATATATATACACACCATATATATATACACACCATATATATATACACACCATATATATATACATTACATTGAGCCCACCACAACCACAGCGTCATATTGTTAAAAGATTAATTACAATAATGGTAAAGTCCCTGTCATTCCCTCAGTCTGTCTGTCTGTCTGTCTGTCCGCCTGCCTGTCTGTCTGTCTGTCGGTCTGTCTGTCTGTCTGTCTGTCTGTCTGTCTGTCACTTTCTGCTTTTATTTCCTCAAGGTTTTCTTTCTCATTTCTATTTCACTTTCATTTCCAGTGTTTCCGTGGCAACAACAGCCATGGTGTCTCTTATCTTCCATCTTTCCCCTCAGCTGCCATTGCTTATATATTTCTTTTATTTTATTATATACTATATATATTTGTTTTTATTGTTTTTTTTTTTGTTAATTTCACAAAAACCACTCTATAATGAAGGCCCCCCCCCCACACTGGCCCCTTCCATCCTCCCCCATTTGTCAGTTTTTTGGTCTTTGTTCTTTGTATTATGTTTTATTGTCTGTTGTTGTTGTTGTTGAGGTGTGTTTTGTCTGCAGGTGGGCAGTTGATTAGATGGCTGTGGCGCTATTTTGAAATGGCATTCTTTCAGATTACCACCAGTAGATAGATAGATGGCGTTGGTGGTGGCGTTGATAGTGTTGTTGTTGTTGTTGTTGGTGGTGGCGTTGATAGTGTTGTTGTTGTTGTTGGTGGTGGTGGTGTTAATGGTGGTGTTGGTGAGGGTTTCCATAGCTGTTAGGTTCACTGGCTATGGTTGGTTGGCTGGCTGTGAGCCTAATACCTAATATATACTGTTTCTTTTAGATCATGTTAGTTGAACTGGTATATATTAGCAGGTGGTTCATTTTTTTTAGAGGAGGGGATGCCCCCTATATATACACACATATATAAAATTTGATAGGTTATATATATATATATATATATATATATATATATATATATATATATATATATATATATATATGTAGAGGTTATATTTAATTTGTTGGGATACAACAAGCTTAAAAATATTTTTATAACTGATATAAAGCACTCAACAGATAATTGGAGTAAATATACAATATATTAACAAATGGAAACTATATTTGTAAAACCATATTTATTTTATTATACATATTTCAAGGGCCACCAAGGCAAATTATGGTGCGTATTCTCTCTCTCTCTCTCTCTCTCACTCTGCCTCTCCCTATATATATATATATATATATATATATATATATAGAGAGAGAGAGAGAGAGAGAGAAGCGCACCATAATTTGCCTTGGTGGCCCTTGAAATATGTATAATAAAATAAATATGGTTTTACAAATATAGTTTCCATTTGTTAATATATTGTATATATCATCATCATCATCATCATCATCAGGTTTAGCGTCCGTGTTCCACGCTTGCATGGGTTTGGACGGGGGTTTTCCCACTTGAGGCAAGAGTGGTTGTCTTGCTCGCATAGGACTGTCTGGTGGGTTTTCTACAGTTGGATGCCCTTCCTAATACCAACCACATTTACAGTGTGGGGCTGGGAGGTTTTTACCGTGTTGCCTACACGGCCACATTACAGCGTGGACTGTCTGGCGGGTTTTCTACAGCTGGATGCCTTTCCTAAGGAACCCTTTAAAATAGTTGACTTCACTTTCTGGTAGTACAGTAATGAAAGGATTAACTTCACCATTATCATCATCGTTTAGAAAATATGTAGAATGATCTACCTTGTTAAACACCTTCATGACTGCATTTCCAATGAAATACACTCTATTTTAATTCATTTTAAATGAAGAATTTTGAGGGATTTACTAAAATTAACAATTATTTCATTACTA